>ML685867.1:1308261-1346213 GCA_007922175.1 Pelusios castaneus
AAAATAGTTTCCCTGTCTGAGAAAACTCTTGCTTGCTCAGCTCTACTTAGGACCTAAAGCCCATTGAAAATAAACAGGATTTAGGATCCTAAACTGCTTAGGCATTTTTTAACATTTTATAAAGTTTTAATCGCCTTTTGCACAAGTGTTAATTGTTATCACCCACTATCTTCTGTGGAGTTACTCCTGATTCACCAAGGCTTATGTCAGGTCCACTGTTGTTCTATATTTCTTTTCAGTTACCAAATCATTGATTTTAAACTGAAAAAGCAAAAGGATGAAGAAAAAAAAAAAACACTGGTGAAAAGTGAGCCTTCATGATCCTGCTCCTAACTCAATGCACATACAGTAAATCAGCATATCCAGTCACTTCAATCACAAAGTCAGCTCTTGCTGAAGTACTAAGGACTGCAGAGACACAGTGAGAAAATCAGAGTATGTTATTTGGCACATTTGCCAGTCTTCTGTCTAGTAGTTTTGAGGCAGAATACATGCACTGACCTTCTACTGGTCTTAGCTAATGCCGCAGGGTGTACTCGTGTTCTATTTTTTCCCTGATTTGAAAATAACTCTTGACCTCCTTAGTTTGTGTATGTGATGTGACAAAATGCCTCTTGTTGGAGGCTCTTTTTCACTGAATAACCTAAGGTTTGAAAGGGAGCAAACACGAGAGAGAGAGAGAGAGAGAGAGAGAGAGAGAGAGAGAGAGAGAGAGAGAGAGTTGGAGAAAGGAAATAATTGTTTGATACTGTGAAATAACTATAGAGCACAGGGATTTTTTAAGTAAGCCTAGTCCTTTGAATGGTACTAGACAGTCAGTTTGTAGGTTATTCCACTTTTATATTCAGAAGATTTAGGGCTTGTCCACATATGGAGTTGTTCCATGTCTTCTTCTTGATTAGCTTAACTCACTTTCTGGTCTAACAAATTAATGGATCCATTTATTCCAAGCCCAAAAGGGGCCATTGTTATAATCTAGTCTGACCTGTTGTATAACACAGGCCATAGAACTTCCTCAAAATAATTCATGAAGCATAGCTTTTGGAGAAACATTCAAACTTGATTTAAAATTTGTCAGTGATGGAGAATCCATCTTGACCCTTGATTAATTACTCTCACCACTAAACATTTATATCTTATTTCCAGTCTAAATTTGTATAGCTTCAACTTCCAGCAACTGGATTGGGTAACACTCACTATCAAATATTTGTTCCTTATGTAGATGCTTACAGATGGTAATCAAATCACCCCTTAACCCTCTCTTTGTTAAGCTGAATAGACTGAATTTCTTGAGGCTATCATTATAAGGCAAATTATATTACTCCTTCTAACATCTATATGGTCTAGTGTGTATACAGGAACAGCACTGGTTCCACTAAAGCTGAGATGCTGCACTGATTTCTTTAAACTGATTCCACTTTAACTGTGGATATTCCACAACACTTTAAGACCAATTTATGTTACTGCTGCTATTTGATTGATTTAACTGATGTAAATCAGGTTCAAAGCAATGGAGAGGCTCCACTCACAAAGCTGCTCCAGTTTACCGAAAGCAGTGCAATCTAACCCACCATTTAGTACATTATTATTAGCTCTTTGGTTGAATTGGTGCAACGTCTGTATTTAGAAAAGCTCATAGAGTAGAAAATTGTAGAAACCAGAGACAGAGATGACCTCTTAGATCAAGTGGCCCATTCCCCAGGAAGCAATTAACATCACAAGTGGTGCCAAATGTGTATCCTGCACCCACAATGACTTCAGTCGGAGTTCAGCTTGCTCAGCCTCTTTGTAAGTCCAGCCTAGAGAGCTACAATTCTCTCCCAGATGTGCTCTTGGTCTAGCTGGCCTCTATGAGCAGCCAGTTAGGGGAATCCATCACCCGACCAGGCTAAGCAGGAGGAGACACGTGGCATCTGGACCTCTTGAAGAACACACCCCAAAGGTTCTCAGGAGTGATGCAGATAGGGCAGAAAGGAGTTTGCATGTCATGGTTTGTTGCTTGTCCATTGCTCTTGCTTTCTATGAATTAAGTGGGCATATTTAAGTAGTTCCTTTGCAAAGCCCATGAATTCGGTACTTGAACTATCCTGTGGTCCCCAAAGAGTTAAACCAGGGGTATCAAATGTGCAGCCCATGGGCTGGATGCGGCCCACAAATCTCTTCTATCCAGCCCATGAATCTCTTCCATCCACTCCATGGGACCACACTCTCTCCCTAATAGAGGCTATGTCTACACCTGCACTTTTAAGTCGACTTTAACTAAGTCGACTTAACTGAGTCGACTTTAAGTCGACTTACTTAAGTCGACTTAGTGCGTCTACACTTAAAATTAAAGTTGACTTAAAGGGGAACTTACAAAGTCGACCTAGAGCGTCCACACTGGATGCTCTAGGTCGACTTTGTGGGGCTAGGGGGACCTTGGGCAGGTCCACGGTGGCGGGGGGGGGGGAGCACCCCCTGTGTACAATGGGGCAAAGGGGGACAGGGACCCTGGCAGGGCAGAGTCCTGTGTGTGACACTGTCTGGATTTAGGGAAGCATTTATGATATTATTTGCTATGGATATCTCATAAATGCTATAATCCATAGGAACTATGTCATGTTTGGTATCAATAGAAAGGTAGTAGTTTCATAGAATCATAGAATAATAGGGTTGGAAGGGACCTCACGAGGTCATCTAGTCCAACCCCCTGCTAAAAAGCAGGACCACTCCCCCTAAATTATCCCAGCCAGAGTTTTGTCTAACCGAGCCTTAAAAATCTCCAAAGATGAAGATTCTACCACCTCCCTAGATAGCCCATTCCAATGCTTCACCACCCTCCTAGTGAGAAAGTTTTTCCTAATATCCAACCTTGACCTCCCCAGCTGTAATTTGAAACCATTGCTCCTTGTTCTGTCCTCTGTTACCCTCGAGAACAGCCTAGCTCCCTCCTCTTTGGAGCAACCCTTCAAGTAGTTGAAGGTTGCTATCAAATCTCCCCTCAGTCTTCTCTTCTCTAGACTAAATAAGCCTAGTTCCTTCAGTCTCTCCTCATAAGTCATGTGCCCCAGCCCCCTAATCATTTTTGTTGCCCTCCGCTGGACTCTTTCTAATTTGTCCACATCCTTTCTGTAGTGGGGAGCCCAAAACTGGACACAGTACTCCAGATGCGGCCTGACCAGTGTCGAATAGAGGGGAATTATCACATCCCTCGATCTGCTGGCAATACTCCTACTGATGCAGCCTAATATGCCATTGGCCTTTTTGGCAACAAGGGCACACTGTTGGCTCATATTCATCTTCCCGTCCACCATAACTCCCAGGTCCTTTTCTACAGCGCTGCTACTTAGCTGATCGGTCCCCAGCCTGTAGCAGTGCATGGGATTTTTCCGTCCTAAGTGCAGGACTTTGCACTTGTCTTTGTTGAACCTCATGAGGTTTCTTTCGGCCCACTGTTCCAATTTGTCCAAGTCTCTCTGGATCCTGTCCCTGCCCTCCAGAGTATCTACCATTCCCCCCAACTTGGTGTCATCCGCAAACTTACTAAGCACGCAGTCTATTCCATCATCAAGATCATTAATGAAGATGTTGAATAGAACCGGCCCCAGGACCGACCCCTGGGGCACTCCACTCGTTACCGGTTGCCAACCAGACATCGAGCCATTGATTCCTACCCGCTGAGCCCGTTGATCTAACCAGTTTTCGATCCACCTTACGGTCCACTCATCCAACCCATACTTCCTTAACTTGCCAACGAGAATGTTGTGGGAAACCGTATCAAAAGCCTTGCTAAAGTCAAGGTATATCACGTCAACGGCTCTTCCCGCATCCACAAATCCAGTCATCTCATCATAGAAGGAAATCAGGTTGGTGAGGCACGATTTGCCCTTGGTGAATCCATGTTGACTGTTCCTGATCACTCTATTTTCCTCCAAGTGTTTCAGGTTTGCTGGGAATGATTATATAGTTTATGTCTAGGAATTCTATTTTGATTAGAAGTTAAGAATTTGATGTTATATCCATACTTTAACTTGTGTCATTAGACGGCAGGGTGTGAACAACCATTGTCTCCTTAATGTTTAGGAATTTTCCAGGTAGAATGGTCCCAGGGAGTATCCTGATGAGCCATTGAGGACATAAAGAATATAACCATTGTATCCTTAATGGCTCATCAGTTTACTCCCTGGAACCATATCACCTGGCCTTGGGGCCTAACACACCTGGGCCCAGCATCCCAAGAAGGGGTACCAGATTGGGTGTCTGTGCCATGGGACTATGCCCAAAATGCTGGACTTAGAGACAGTGTCTGGACACTGTTTAGTTGGCTAGAAAGCACGTAGAATCCAACAGTTGAATTCAGCACAGCAGCCCGCTAATGGTCACCAGGTCAAAACTCACCCAGGGCTGTAACTTTACCCATTCAGGGAGGACAAAACAGACCTCTGCATGGCCAGAGCCAATGTCCAGGTGACTCGCACAGGGACACTAGGGAGGTTCTTTACTCTGGAGTGTGGCCATATAGTCCAACTCACCACTGGGATATGTGGGCACCCGAATGTGCAGACACTCTGTTGCATCACAATCATACCACAATGTTAAAATTCACTGTCATGGCATCATGTTACAGGCAGGCTTGCCCCACTCAACAAAATGTTAAAGTAGCATTAATAATATATCAACATGTGAGCAGAATAATGTTTTCCCAGGAGGTCAAGGGTTTTGCATAACTCTGGAAAATGATTTTTTTTCCCAGTCCACTGCAGGGCAGCAGAGCAATCCAAAAAAGGACTTTTCCCGTTCAAACCCAAAGCTGGAAGCTCAGATTCCACCATAAGAAGAGTTGCCTGTTAATTCTTTGACAGGTAACAGAAAGGTTCCTCCTCTGGTCAACTTACAATATTTTGATAAGAAAGTGATACAGTAAAATATGGATATGTTCTGAACATCTGATCTGTCCACCTCAGCTTGATTCAGTCCCAGGAAGACCAAATGTTGTCCTAGATTCATTTTCAGTTTGTGACGCTTTCCTTGAGTTTTAGAAACCTTAGTCCCAAATGAGAATATTTCCCTGTTCTGGTATCCAGTTAGAGAGCACAGTAACAACAGCTGTTGAGGGCCAACAAGCATAAACTTTTGCTCCCTGGCCCACTTGACAGCTGGTGCCACCCTGCTCTCTATCCTGATGCCATTTCCCATTGCATTCATTATCTCAGGAGAGGATGGCAAGGCTCAGTCAGGAGCAGGGAGTCTAGTGCACGCTACCAGCCGTAGACCACCTTTCCTCACGCACATGCAGCACAGACAACGCCTCCCAATGCACACTCCCTCGGCACACTATTGGACATGTCATCAGGCCCTCACTCCAAGACAACACAAGGACAGCATCCTGCTGTGCTGCTTCCTGGGTACAGTGGTGGATTAGGCATGATTCTCCCTCAGCCCCCTTCTCCTTCGGTGCAGACTCAGGTCAGCCCAAACACGACTACGCTTTGCCTCTGAAAGCTGTCAGCAGGGGAAGCATTTTTTAAAAATATGATTCCACTGTTAAATAATCACTCTCTTTTAGTTTACATTTTCCACGTCCTTTTTATAACCCTCAGCTATGCATTTAATCCCCTAGGAGTGGAGTGAAGGTGTTCTGCTGCGGAGCACACACAGAGGAGAAAAAATTTCTGTAGCCAGTAAAATCCCTACTTTAATGGAGGGGAAACAGTGGGTTTGATTCTGACTTCTCCACCAATTTCACACAGGTGGCACCCTACTGACCTCAGTGGAGTTAATCCCAATTAACACCACTTTCAGTGTGATCAGAATCCGGGGCATGATGTCGAAAGTTTTTGCATTTCATCCTTTACAGTCCAAACATTTAGCAGGAATCTAAATCACATTGTCCGCTGGAAAATGCAGTTCTGCTCTTTCTTGTTATTTTATTCATATTCTGCATTTCATACCAATTAAGTCTCTGGCTATATCACTCCTCTGTAGCTTTTCTCTAACTCTGTGTGTGTGATACTAACGAACAGCAGAGAACAAGTGAAAAGGAAAGTGCATAAAAGGCTCAGAAATTAGAACAAAGGCTTGCCAGTTTTTACATGCTTATCTCTGAAGTCTGCCAGGAAATTTTATTATTTGGAAAACAAATTACGCATCAGGATGTCTGAATGTTATAAGCATTATATCCTTACTTTATAGCTCTTGCACTAATGTATGCATTTTGCTTTCAAGTACTTTTCTTGCAAGTTAAAACCTAGCCCTCCTAACAAGCTGTGTAATTCAATACTTCCTTTGAAAACCTTCCATAGGGAGATTAGAACAATCTTAGTGATTACAGACTATCTGGGGTCCACAGATGCCAGTAATCTATGGAAATTACAAACTCAAAGGTTTCACATCCCCAAATGTGATTTAAAAACCACCATCATATCACCATTTAATATTTTTCCTCAAACTAAATTACTATACACAACACTAACATTTATTTCAAATACAAACAAGCATAACTTGGGGAATTAAACAACATGGTTTCTTTGTTCTTAACAATGCTCATGTTGGGTTTGCTCTGCATGGAATAATCGACAGTAATTCCAACAACTCCACCAGATAAAGAGTGTCTGCTTTGGAATCTGTCGGCAACAGTGTCAGTGATGAAAGGCAGCTGTGGAAGATTTCAGTTTATTCTCTTTAAAGGCCAATCGTGGACTCCCCCACTAATGGGAATTTAAAACAAAGTCACAAATCAAACCTGAACTGCCCAGGCCTGTTAGGTGAGCACTATTTGTACCATATGTTTTTCAGGTTAATTTCTCTTGAATATTGAATAAAACTAAAATGAAGGCCAGATTTTAGAAGGCAGTGCTTCTGATGTGTCCTCCAGATGTGTATGCACACAAATTGTAATGATTGCACAGCCTATTATTGCATATGTAAAGGGTCATTTGTGCCTGCAAATCTGGCACACCTGCACCTAAGTGCAATTTGTGAACGTGCACGTGGAATTTGTGTGTGCAACGGGTGAATATTGAACTTTTGCAGGCAAATCTGAGGTGCCCGCCTCTGAAAATTTGCCCCAAACGCTACGTCCATAGTACAGTTGGGAGGAGAAATTCCCAGGTCAGGTGCACAGACATGTGTCAGCTCTGCTTGAGCTAGTGAACTAAGGCTAGATCTACACTACAGACTTGTATCGGTATAACAACTCACTCTGGGGTGTGAAAAATCCACACCTCTTATGATGTATACTGACCTAACCTGCCGTGTAGACAGCACTATGTCGGCAGGACAGCTTCTCTCACCAACATACCTACCACCTCTTGGGGAGGTGGATTATTTACACTGATGGGAGAGGCACTCCTGTCGGCATAGGAGCATCTTCATTTAAGCATTACAGCGGCACATTTTAAGCATAGTTCTGCCCAAAGAACAGCAGGGGAGTTAGCTTGGGCTAGCTACCTGAATACAACTCTCTCTGAAGCTTGGTCTAAAATTGGTGGCAGCCAACAGCAGTTAACTCCCGTTGACTTCATAACTCTCCTTTAGCGAGCCATCTACATTGTGCTGCACCGACAGGAAAGGTGTTCCCATTGCTGCAGTGCTATGGCACTTGAGGGGCGATTTTATTACATGGATTTCAGGATCAATTGAGCGTGTCTTTACTGACTGCTCAGTCAATTCAGAAAAATCGATTTGGCAGCAGCTAATTTGCCACTAACAGTGTAGACATACCCTGAGATCCTAAAGTTACTGTTCAGGCAGCTAGCGCGAGCTGCCGTAGCCACTCCGCTATTTTAGTTCACTAGCAAGAGCAGAGCTAGTGTACAGATGCCTGCTCCTGCTGGGAATTGCACCTCCCCTTTCTACATTGGGTATTACCCACGCAGATCCTCACACACTGAGATAAAAATACATTCCCATGTCTTTCGCATCAGCTTTCAAGTTTGAGGTTTAAACTTTCAACCACAACAACACACCCACTTGTGTTTGAAAACTTTTCCCGATGAAACGATTGAGTTCGTTCAAGTTTGAACAAGTGAGCAGAGCTGAAGTGATCGGAAACATGGAATCCCTATTGCAGTAGGTTCACATCAGTTACCCATGGCAGACTTCCTGACTGATGAGATTTATTAGGAAATGGAAAAGAACTGGGCTCATGTCAATGAATGCTTCCCTCCCCAAACTAACGATTCAGATCCAGTGGGTCTAAATGCAAAGCAGGCTTCTGGTTTGACAGCTCAGGAACCACGAGGTTTCACTAACCCCAAACCTAGTTTTAATTTTATCTCATTCCTATAAATAGCACTTGAAACATTTTGCAATATTTTGCAGCATTCTCAAGAGGAGGATAAGCAAAAACTCAAGGCTAGTGGTAACCGAGGGTTACAGGGCACCATGTGAGCCAGTTGCTGGACAGCCAAGGAGACTCTCAGAGTTTCTACATAGGTCTCGCTAGCCTCTGTTGGCTTTTAATCTGGTGTTCCCTTGTGTTTCTCCTCATTTCCTCACAAGTTCCATTTTGTCACTTAATCATGTGGGCCTCTGTAGCCTCTCATTTTCTCATGGTAAATCTGGCATCTGTATTAAATCCAGATTGTCTCTCTCAGAGGAAATGTTTACAGGTAAATCTCCTTATAGGCAGCCATCTCTGACTCAAGAGTACATTTAATCCTGCAGCTGTCAAATGAAAAGTGGTAAATGATCTATAGCTGATGTTAAAAAACCTTTCTGTAAATTCCTATCTTCAAGCATCTGACAAAGTGGGATTTTCTCCCATGAAAGCTCATGCGATAAATAAACTTATTAGTCTTTAAGAGTGCCAACAGACTCCTTGCTTGTTTTGTTAAAAAACCTGCCTCTTTTCTCTAAATAATGGTGTTTCTTTTGCATTGTTATATCAGTCATGCCAGCTGGTATTATCGTAGTTAAGGGATGTAAAACAATTTCCTTTCTAATCCCTGTTTTCATGCCTCTTCTGAACCATTTAGTTTTTGGGCTGAACTTTTCCATGCTTGGTCTCTAAAAAACCTGATCCTGCTCCCACTTCAATCAGTGGAAATACACTGTGCAGGATCAGCCCATAAAGAAGGTAATAATAAAAAACCCAGAAACCCTTTGATCAAAATCCTGCCGATGATTTTGGAGTTAAGAAAGAGTTAAAAAGCTGCTTAGTTCCAGTTTAAAGTAGTGATCTTTTAAGATGCTCTCCATGGGCAAACTCGTGCATCATCATCACAAAGCCCCACTGAATTTAATGAGGCATCATGGTGGAAGGAGTTTACAGAACAACTGTAACTCCTCCCTCAGCTTATTTATTGTAAAGGGCTAGAAGGGTCTACTGACAACACCTGTGGAGTCTGTAATCTTGGCAAACTAAACTGCTCTGTGTTTTTCCATTTTTTTTCTTTTAAACCTCCCTCTCCCCTACAACATACCCATAGGATAATTAAATGCAAAAATGTCATATTCATGGAGCACTGAGGCTGCAAATTCAAGCACTCAGGTCTGGGAATTCCAGAAGCTAAAAGTTCTCCCACAATGTTAACTCATTCATGGTATACATGTAGCATCTTCTATTGCCGCATCCTTGTTAAACACAAAATGGTCACGCACCAAGTGTAAGATTTTTCAAAAGTGTTTTGTGTTCACCTAACTTCGCTTCCAGGATTTCACTGACTTCCCTAGGAGCAGAGTTAGGCCAGTGCTGAACAACTTTGAAACTCTCGCTCTAAGCCAACATTTTCAAAAGCAGGCGCTTATAGTCAGGCCTCTAAATCTATACCTAGATTCCCAAATAAGTAGCCTAATTTTTGTAGTATCAAAGCCATCGCCTTCAACTGGAGTTGTGGGTGTTTCAGCATCTCTGAAAGTCAGGTCCCCTGGCATTTAGGTGCCCATGCATGGATTAAGTCCATAGGCCTCTCTATTCATAATAATGGATGACTGTCCTGATTTTCAAAATCACTGAACACCCAGCAACTCCCACTGACTTTTGAGTGCTTAGCCTTTTTGAAAATTAGACCACTTTTTCAGTTGCTTACTTATGGATTCAAGGGCTGTCTACACTTACTAAAGTTAGTTCGAATTAGTTAATTCAAACTAACTAATTCGAACTAATTTTAGTTAGTTTGAATTAATTTAATTTGAACTAGAAAAATTTAGTTCAAACTAAGCAAGTGCCATGAATGGCACTTGCTTAGTTCGAATTAGCGAATTGCATTGAGTTCAATGGGCCGGTTAGTTCGAACTAAGCAATTAGTTCGAACTAACATGGCCACATTGGGTAATTAGTTAACTAGTTAACTAATTCGAATTAACCCTTAGTTCGAATAGCACATTCAAATTTATTAGTTCGAATTAAGGAAGCCCTTAATTCAAACTAATGAAAGCCTAGTGTAGCCATGGCTTTAGTTAGTTCGAATTAAGCTTCCTTAATTCGAAATAAGTTGCCAGTTCAGACATAGCCCCAGGAGTCTAACTTTTGGCTCCCATTTTTGAAAACCTTGGCCTTAAAAGAAATACCACATCATAGCAAGAGAGAAGGATTTATTTATGTATTATACTTTAAAAAAGAAAAATTAACCAGATAGCTAAAGATTACCCTTTAAAAAATAAGAAATGCAGGTTTTAAAACTGAGAAAAGTAAATAAACCAAGGGAATTAGTCAAGGATTAAAACACAGGATCTGAGAGGTGAATATAAAGAAAATACAGTCTAGTATTTCTCTCACAGCCTGCTGCATGACAATTTTATACACATATACATGCATATGGACAGGAGTGCGTGTGTGTGCTTTCTGTGCAGAATGCAATTCCTTTGGGGCAGGAATCTGTCTTCCTACATGCTGTTTAAGGACCCCCCACCCCCCTACCAAGGCAATCCACACACAAAAATGAACATTACTCAAAGTCAAGCATGATAGATCACCTGTCCCATGCAGCAGAAGTTGAAAGATATATACCGAATGACAGAGAGGGATACGGGAAGTGAAAGGATAAAGGGCTTTTTTTGGATGACATCTCCCACGCTTTCTAATAAGAAAACTAAAAACTAGAAATGCCATCAATTGGTTTGCACAACTTTAAAAAACTCCACCAAGACAACAGCATTTTTTTCTATCTAAAGAGAAAGAATGTGAGGAAAGTTTCAGGGTTTTATTAAAGGAAAAAAAATATAAAGTGTAATCCATTTAAAAGCAGATAAAGAACATTAAATAGAACATTCAGTAAAGATAACACTTCAGTTCAATAAAACTAATATTGAAAAACTTAGGTTATTTTTCTAAATACAAAGATTTTCTTCATCTTAGCAAAAAAAAAAAAAATAGTTCTGCTAATATGCGTAAATTGCATTGTGGTACCATGGTCTATGAACTACAATAGCTCTGCTTGTGGTCTCTGGGACTGGCTTTTAGAACAAACAAATTGATCTGGGAGGTGAGATAAATATTTATTCTCCTCACCGTTTTATCTTTCACTACAGAAGAGATTGTTGATATCAAAATCTGCTACTGCATCCTCTGAACAGCTATAAACAGAACAAAACATTTATGCCAGGCATATGGTCTATCCTCATTGGCAGGAAATGTCATCAATAGTACTGACCATTGGTCATACTACCACATACACTTGCCACATTTTGGTGGGATCACTGCACAGTGATGAATAAATGCAACTATATTGTCTTCAGGGGAACAAAGGTGGCCACACATCAAACTTTCCATTTTGGGAAAAAATTCAAGTTTTTGGAATTTTTTTTTTTCCATTTTGAATCAGGATGAAAAGCCATGATCTCAAAAAATGTTGAGGAACTGAAGTCCTGCAATATTTCATTTTGCAAACACTGATACACTGCATGTCCAAAAGGAAATAAGCTCCACAGGATTCCTGGCAGAAGCTATCTGAAATTGATGTGATTCTTGTCAGTTTCACATGGCCAGCACTGAATAGCAGCTGAAACTGATCAAACTCCTTCACATGGGGCCCCCTCTAACACCGCTCAGCACTGACCTCCCATAGGCTTCTGCTTCCCTTGGTTTCCAGGAGACTTGAGGGTACTCATGACCTCACAAGCCTACACATGTGGCAGTAGTCTCTCTCCTATTGCTGACCTGCAAGTCGTAATAAACCACTCAATACAACTCTTCTCTTGCACATCTGAGATACCTCAGTATATAATATTCACAATAAAACAAAAGCAGAACTTTTAATCTAAATCCTCAAACTTCAGTAGTTTGAATAACACAGAACCTACATTCAAGTCACTCTTTGGAAAACCAAACTTCAATCAATAAAGTCTTGTGAGAGAGAAAGAAAAAACGACTTCTATTTGCATGCCACGAAGTCAGGGCAAATTTTTTACTCAGTCTCTCCCACCCCCCCATCCATCCCAGAAATTGGAAGTTTGGTCTTGCAAAAAATGAGGTCTGTGAATGCAATATCTGACTGATGCGTAGTCTCTAGCCCCAAGTCCAGTTCTAGTTAATATCGAGCAGAGCCATAGTGATCTCCATATGAACTTCAACTAGGTTTGAACAACAGAGTCTTGTTCATCACCAGGCTTGTTCATTTTGATGGCAATGCAGGACAGGTTTCCAATAACATGTTGCTTCAGTCTAAGGCTATGTCTACACTGGCAAGTTAGTTTGAATTAAGAAGGCTTAATTTGAACTAACTAAAGCCATGGCTACACTAGGCTTTAGTTAGTTCGAATTAAGGGCTTCCTTAATTCGAACTAATAATTTCGAATACGGCTTCCGAAGTAAGGCTTTAATTCGAACTAACTAGTTCAAATTAGCCAATGTGGCCATGTTAATTCGAACTAATTTCTTAGTTCGAACTAACCGGCCATTGAAATGAATGGGGATCGCTAATTCGAACTAAGCAAGTGCCATGAATGGCACTTGCTTAGTTCGAACTAAGTTTTCCTAGTTCGAATTAAGCTAATTCGAACTAATTAAAATTAGTTCGAATTAGTTAGTTCAAACTAATTAATTTGAACTAATTTTAGCAAGTGTAGACATAGCCTAAGATATTAGACCACTTTGTGAAAAGGATACAAAGAAAAAAAGTAAAGGAATAGATAACAGAGAAATATGTCAACCAATCCTACCCAGTGGTCCAAATTTTGTAACTTGAAGTGAATGGAGAATTGTGTGGGCAGAATGTGTATGACTTGATTTAAGGCATGAACACAAGATTTTCACCCTGACAAGATCTATATAGCTTCCTTGGAAACACTTAACACAAATTGATTAGAGTTCTGTGCTATCACTATATATAAAGAAAAAAAAAGAAAAAAAGAGTCTTGTGGCACTTTTAAAGACTAACAAATTTGTTTATCGTATGAGCTTCGTGGGAGAAAATCCCACTTTGTCAGATGCTTCTCCATCTTCAAGCATCTGATGAAGTGGGATTTTCTCCCACGAAAGCTCATGCGATAAATAACTTTGTTAGTCTTTAAAAATGCCACAAGACTCCTTGCTTGTTTTGCTGAAGTAGACTTACCTGGTTACCCCTTTGTAACCTATGTATAAACCAGGCACTGCTCTAGTCTAAGGCCCAAACCCTGCCACCATTATCAGGAAGAAAAGTCCACGGACTTCACGGGGAGCTTCCCTTGAATGACACCTGCAGGAATTGTCCCTAGATCTTCAATCTACATGTTTTCCACCTCTCTGAACACTAATAAACATGCCGTGAATTAGTAGGGACATACTAATTTAAATCAGCCCCAAAACTACTTAGGACAGGATTTAAAACGTGGAAAGGTATTATAAAAGAGGAACACTCACACTGAGTTTCTTACTGTTGATTGCCTTTCTGTAAGTGTTTTTGACACTTCTAAATTAGAACGTAAGTGGTTAAAACCAGCTAAAAGCAACTTTTGAATACTCAGTGCTAGCTGGCATTCTAATGAGCATTAGACAATCGGAAATAGCCAGCTCGGAGGGCAAACAATTAAGTAGCCAATTAAAAGAATAGGTTGTTGGGGGGTTTATGTGGAACTGATGATAGAGCCGCAATATTTCTACCAAAAAGCATAAGGTTAAAAGTAACGTTAATTTTCCTTTTCAGCAGCTACTGAATGATTTATTCCATTTTAGTCAAACAAAACGGCTGTATTATTCCCTGCTCACAACACTAATTTAGCATCTTTTGATTACAGAAGTAGGGCCAGATCCTACAGAGGTTACGTTGCTGAAGCTCCATTACTAGAACAATACTGATTTACACCGGCTCAAGATCCTGGCCTATATGGTCTGAAAATAGACTGGGAAATTTACTGAGAACCAAAGAAGGGATGCAGGCTTTACGTTTCAATGTGCCATGCATGTAATAGAAATTTCTGTCCCTTCTGCGCTGTGTACGCATTCAGGGTATGATCCCACCATGTGCCCAGTGCCTCTTCTTTTATTCTGAGTCCAATCCTACTCTCCTCCCCTTAATGTAACTCCCACTGAAGTCAATGGGGGATCTTAGTATGAAGACGCATTTTGTTTTGAGGGCCAGAGCACTCCAAGGAACACAGTAAATCTTATAGTTTTGTTTTTCTTCCCTATATTCTGAACTTTTAAGTGCCACTGGGTAGGCTGACATACACACGAAAGTGTCTGTATTCCAGTGTGCCATGGCAGTGAGGTAAGAGATAAAAGGGTTGCCATGCTCCCATAATGCTGCACCACTTTGTTGTTCACAGGGCCCACTCTCTAGGGCTAGGCCAATTACATCTACAGTATCTTGCATACTTCCTTGCGAGGATAAATAAGGCAAGGCATTGGGCCATACACACTCTAAATCAGTGGTTCTCAGCCTTTTGCAGGTTGCGACACATTGATGGCAACCCTACAGGACACACCAGCCCACCCCTACGAGGCCAAATCCAGCCATCTCCCTGGCTCTCTGCAACACACTTACCACTATGTGGCAACACAGTAAAGTGTCCTGACATAGTGGTTGAGAACCACTGCTCTAAATATCAGATTTGAGCGAAAGGTTGTTATGAGGAGGAGAGAGAAATTTTTTTCCTCTTAAATGCTGATGATAGGACAAGAAGCAATGGGTTTAAAATACAGCAAGGGAGGTTTAGGTTGGACATTAGGAAAGAATTCCTAACTGTCAGGGTGATTAACCACTGGAATAAGCTGCCTAGGCAGGTTGTGGAATCTCCATCATTGCAAGTTTTTAAGAGCAAGTTAGATAAGCACCTGTCAGGGATGTCTTAAGAAGGTACTTGGTACTGCCATGAGTGCAGGGGACTGGACTTGATGACTTCCAGTTTCTATGATTCTGTCTCTGGTATCTGTGACATCCAGAGCTGAGTCCAAATTTTGTGTCATGAAAGCATCTCTACTACAAATACCATCAATGCATGCACAATGCCACATATATGTGAAATAAAATACCAGAAAGATGCTGTACTCTATTCCCATGCCGGACTCAGAAATTCCTACCTCTTGGTGAGGTGGGACTGTGAAGGAGCATGCTCGGTCTTCTGTGACATTAAGGCCTTTGATTAGTAAGGTACATCAGCAAGTGCTGTAACTTCAATCAAAACTTGAAGTTCTATTTATATACTTTCTTATACTACACTCATCATCAGAGAAGTGGAACATCTTACAAAGGAACAGCCATGCTGGCTCAGACTAATGACGTAACTAGCCCAGTATCCTGTCTCTAACAGTGGCCAGTGTGAACAGAATAGGGGAATTCAGAGTCGTCCAGTTCCAGCTTCTGGCAGTTGGAGGTTTAGAGCATGGGGTTGCATCCCATCTTGGCCAATATATAGCCACTGATGGACCTATCCTGCATAAACTTACTGAATTCTTTTTCGAACCCTCACAACATCCCATGACACACATTTCACAGGCTGACTGGATGGTGTGTGAAAAAATACTTCCTTTTGTTTGAAATGTACTGCCTATTAATTTAATCAGGTGACTAGCAAGTTCTTAAGTTATGTAAGGGGGGCAAATAACTTTTCCCTATTAATTTTCTCCACACCCTTCATGATTTTAAAGACCTCTATCATATCCCCCTTAGTTATCTCTTCTCTAAGCTGAACAGTGCCAGTTTTTTAAATTTCACCTTGTGTGGAAGCTGTTCCATACCCTTAATAATTATCTTCGTGAAGATGTGGATTTATATAGGGCCATTATATTTTTTCTCCCTTAACGAATGACTCCTAATATGCTGTTAGCTTTTTTGACTGCCATTTCACATTGAGCAAATATATTTACAGGACTATCCACAGTGACTCCAAGATCTCTTTCTTGAGTGGTAGCAGCTAATTTAGAACCAGATATTTTCTGTTTATAATTGGGATTATTAATTTATCAAAATCTCCTGTTACTCAGATTTTCACTTAAAAAGAATAGCTTAGGAGTGGGACTCTCCATCATATCATCTTCAGTGAAAACCAATGCAAAGAATCTGATTAGCTTCTCCACAGTGGCCATGTCTTCCTGAAGTGCTCCTTTAGTAGCTCTATTGTTCAGTGGCCCCACTCACTGTTTGGGAGGATTTCTGTTTCTGATATCCTTTTAAAAATAGGCTGTTAGTTTTTGTTTTTAGCAAGTTGTTCTTCAAATTCTTTCTTGGCCTGACTTCTTATACTTTTACACTCGACTTGCCAAAGTTTACACTCCTTTCTATTTTCCTCTGGTCAAACAGCAGTGCTTTGCCACTCCTCTACAATCTAAACACTCTAAAAACTCCTCTACAATCTTTTAATTTTACATGCCAGCAGTGTGGGACCATTTTGGTTTAGGTGGAGCCTATCCTTCCTGTTCAGGCTCCTCCTTTCCCAAAATGTTCCCCAGTTCCTAACAAACCTAAATCCCTCCTCCAAACCCCATTGTCTCATCCATACATTGGGACTCTGCATTCTTCCTGCCCTTCTGACCCTGCACATGGAATTGGAAACATTTCAGAGAATGCTATCACACAGATCCTGGAATTTAATCTGTTATCTTGTAGCCAAAATTTGGCCTCTAGGATCTCTCTCCTACTTTCCCCTATATCTCTAGTACCACAACCACTAGCTCCTCCACAGCATTGCCCATAAATCTGTTTAGATATCTCATAAGATCAGCAATGTTCACACCACGTTGGCAATTTACAATGTGATTTTCTCACTCATCACAAAACTGACTATCTGTATTTCTATTAATCAAATCCCCTGTTACTATGACTCAGTTCTTCCCTCCCTAGGTGTGGTATTCTCAGTGTGAGAGGATACCATGGCATCATGTGGAAGGACGGTCCCAACAATGGGATTTTTACTTTCTTCTCCAGCTTGATCTGATTCCCCAAGACTTTCATGCTCCTTAACAGCCCAGAGGCTGTCAGACTGGGATGAGACCACTCTACTTTGTCCCTGAAAATCTCTTCTCTGAACCTCTTGTCTCCCTTAACTCCCGCAGTTCAGTTATTCTGGGTCTCAAGAGCCTGTGCTATCTCTGGGTGCATTTACACTTAGAAATTAAGTCGACTTAAGGAGGCTTAAGTAGACTTAACTTACTCTGTGTCTACACTGGGCTTTCCTTACTTCGACTTAAGCTGCTCCTTAAGTCGAATTAAGGAAAAGTTAGTTCAAATTAATAACACCTCATTTTAATTCAAACTAGCGCTTAAGTCGACTTTATTAAATTGACTTAAGCCAGTGGAGATGCGGAGTAGTGCCTAGTTGGACCTTTTTAAGTCGACTTAAAACATTAAGTCGACTTAAGGCCAAAAAGGGGCCACGTCTAGACTTGAAAAATTAAGTTGACTTTTGTTAAATCGACTTAATAAGGTCCACTTTAAGTCGACTTAAAGTGGACCTTATTAAGTTGACCTCATAAAGTTGACCTAAGTTATCAAGTGTAGACATAGCCTCTCTGAGGGTCATGAGGTGCTTGCATTGAACGCACACATATACTACCTGCCCAGTTCCAAAGGAATAGTCGTGTCAGTCTAGTTCAGCAAAACAATCAAACAAATAAATAAATATACAAATTTGTTAGTCTTTAAAGGTGCCACAAGACTCCTTGTTTGTTTTATCACCTACCCAGGAAGCAAGTCATTGTCCATACTGCATTCAGAGCAATAAACTGGATCATGTCCTGCAGATGCTGCCTGTGTCATTTCTACTCTTGGAGGGCTTTGTTTTTTTTATATTTTGGGAAGGAAGGGGGCTTCTTGACCCAGGCGTAGAGAATGTTTGTTAGGATAGCTCTGCCTATCACATTCCCCATCTAAACTACCTCACAAATCTCCCCCCTATTTGCTAGCTCTTATAGCTTTTAAAACCCCAGTTCTCCCTGAGGTAACCCCACTGCTTATTAAGGATTCCTAAAGGGGGTTCTGGATCAAAGAGTTGTTGGGAAGCCCTCAGCCTAGCCTGGCAGGTGACTTGGCTCAGCACATAGATCCCAAAACAGACCTCATTCTAGTCTTCAATCAAGTGAATCCATGGCAGGCAACCAAACACACAGCAAACTAATAGCCAAGCAAACCAGCAGACAAACTCACTCCAAGAACCATGTAGTCTCTCCTCCAGCTGAAGAACTCCTTCACAAACTCCCATGTGCTGCTCCTTTCGTTAGCAGCCTTCCAGTGAGGCAGTAAGCAACACGAGTACATATGTCACATGTTCTTTGTTACATGCTTAAGTGTTGCACTGAATAAAGATGGGCCTGACAGTAGGGTTAAAGTTAGGCATGTGCTTACATGCTCAGCTGGCAAACAAATGTCCACTAGTGCCTGCTGGAGCCCGTTGCAGGTGCACTGAATTGAAAGAAGAGGGACGTTGAGTATGATATGGGGAAATGAGTGCCACAGAACCCTGGGGCGGATGGAATTTTGAGGACCCTGGTTGGAATGACCTGTTATCTAAAGTACTTGCTTTGGAAAAGTGAGGGCCTCCTTGGCTTAAACTTTTTGTCACAGAAGTCCTCCTTGGAGTCTTTCAAAATCCATGGCTGGGAATCCCCTTACGAGGGGTAGGGTTTAGAAATGAAAAAGAGAGGCTCTAGAGAGCCATCTCTCCCCCACCCCTTCCAGTCTTCCCGCCACAACACTTCTTTATATTGAATGAGTCAGTTGAGAGTGAGTCCTCTCACTCTGCTTCCTCCAGATCCTCAGGCCAGCCCAGTTGTACGCAAAGTGTGATAGGATTGGATATAAATTGGGAGAGCAGAATATTGTTTCTCTGCTTCTGTATCAAAATGTTAAAATTGCCTCTATTTGGTTAAGATGATGAGAGAGAAAGAGAGAGAGGCCTCAGAGACATATGACCTGACCTTCCCACAAAACCCATTATCTCTCTACTGGTCATCACACTACATTCCCCTTTTGTTTTAGGAGGTACAAGATGCTGCCAGAAGTATATTGTTATGTTCTGCATTAGGTTGTTGGGTTCTGTGGTGTACCAGATATCATATGTTTTTCTTTAGCAGGCTGTACCAACAAAGAGTGAAAACTGACTATTTTGGTTTGGTGTCTTTTAGTTGCAAAAGACAAGAAGCAAGTTTTTGTACACGAGATAATTGTACCCCCAGGAAAACAAATAGTTGTTACATTTTACACTGGGTTGCATGCTTGCTTCCCTGCCGTGAAACGGTCAGTTTTATATGTTGCAGAGGCTTTCCACACATACACAGAAGCACATTCCAAACACGATCAGTTTCTCACACTGTCCCAAAAATGTCTGTGAATGGCCAATGGTGCATACTCAGCTGCAAATGTATTTACAATGCCCTGGCAGGGCTCCGCAGAGACTACAATTATCAAATTACAGGCGTGGCCATGCTTATTGTTCCAAATAATGCTCAGATGTACAAATTGGCTTTTCTCTATCATGAAGACAGCTGAAGAGAAGTGCTGTGTATTCGGAGGAAACAAAAGTCCTCACTGATCAGAAAATGCCACTACTAGAAATCCCACTTCAGCTACATAGAGCACAAGCATGTTAGAATGTCTGCACTCCTGGAATATCAGAGCATAAAAAGGATCACTCTGTATATTTAATCCGTGCATTTGGCCACTTTACTCTCTGTCACTCTCTCTTTTTGACCCTGTGGGAGGACTATGATCATCTGCTTGAAGGTACTTTCCTGCCTCATGGACTCTGACATCATGAATCCTAGCCAAGGAGACTCTCACCTTCCTGACTAGAGATCTAATCCATCAAGATGCTGAATGTGAGGTGGTATCTGAAATCCTTAGGTTTTTGCCCACCTCCTTCCTTACAAGGTTGTCTTTTAATGTTAGTCTAGACCAGGGGTCTGCAACCCAAAAGATAAGAAGAGCCATTTTTGAAAATTCCTTCAATAACAAAGTGTTTTGAGAGCCACAATGGGTGTAGCCTCCTGGTGGGAGGTGCAGGGAGGTGAGCCAGGATTTCTGCTGCAGGGTCCCCTTATGCGGGGGGGGAAGCCTGGAGCTTGGCATGGGCTGCCCGTGGGGTCCCTGGTGGCTGGGGGAAGCCCAGAGCCAGGCATGGGCCTCCTGCAGGGTACCCCGGTGGTTGGGGGAGCCCAGAGCCGCAAGGGGGCAGCCAAAGAGCCGCATGTGGCTCCAGAGCCACAGGTTGCAGACCCCTGGTCTAGACCTTCTGTACTCACTCCTTTCCAGAGGAGAAGCACGGTTCAGATTCAGCACGAGCTGCATTCTGTAAATGGGACATAAGGCAGACACCACTGAAGCTGCTGAAGCTGCTACATGCCTGGAACCAGATGATGTCCTGGTCTACACTAAAGCTGAAAGTCGATCTAAGTTAGACTAGTTAAGGTATGTAGGTAAGAAGTCGACATATCTTAGATCAGCTTGTCGCAGTGTCCACGCTATGTTATGTTGGTGGGAAATGCTCTCCCTAGCCATAACTTCCGCCTCTCATAGAGATGGATTAACAATGTCAATGGAAAAGTGCTCTTCTATTGACTTAGTGTGTCTTCACCAGACCTGCTAAATCAATGCCACTGCACTGATTTAGCACGGTAGTGATGACGTGCCCTAAATCTCACTTCCATAGGGGAGAGGGAGGAGGAAAACCACGAGTGTGGTGGTGCCTGGAAAGCATAATGCATGGGTTCTCAAATTGGGGCTTGTGACCCATGTGGTATGTGAGGATTGCAAGCTGTGAGCCCCAGTCCTGGTCAGGCACTGGCCGTGAACCTCCTTACTTCCTCCTGGCAGAGGAACATGGGGAGGAAGTGAGTGGTGACGCACAGATACTGCTCACCCACCCTCACCATTTCTCTCTGCCTCCCAGGTGAGAGGGGAGTGAGGAGCAATGCCAGGGCTCCCTGCACCCAGGTCATTTTCCTCACCTGGGCTGTGCTGTGAGGCTCTCTGCCCTCCCCTTACGCAGCCCAGGTGGAGAAAGTGATGTGAATGCAGGGAGCCGTGATGTTGCTCCTCCCCCGCAGCCAACTGGGGTGAATGGAGGAGCATCATTGAAGCGGGGAGCAAGCAGGAATACCAGCTGCTCTGTGCATGCAGGTCAGTTTCCCCAAGTAGGTACAGGAGGTTGCTGCAGGGGTTAGATGCAAAGGGGCCACAGTGCTGGAGTTAGGAGAAAAGAGAGAGAGTGCAGGGTTTAGGGGTGAAGGATGAGGGGGGAGTCCAAGAGGACCAAGTGTGAAGGGGGAGTGGTGAGCCCATGGGGTGCAAGGGCTAAGGAGGGGTGTCCCTGGGGACTACAGCAATAGGGGGTGACCATAGAGGACAGGGGCTCACACTCAGAGGCTTGCTGTGTGAAAGGGGTCACCAATACAAAATGGTTGCGGACCACTGACATAATACCACCTGAGGTGCTACGGGCTAAGCATTTGGGGGCACTCCTTGCTGTACTGTGAAAAAGGGTATTACCTGCACACTATCCAGCGCAATCATTCTGCCACGCCACGAAGATGGGCCCACTGTCCTGCCCAAGCCTCCAGGTTTGCCATCCTGAACTCCTTCTGCCTCCTGCACAGAGACAGGAAAAGGGAAGGCTGCTACACCAAGCAGTTGTGCGTTTGAGATAACAAGAAGGAAAGCTGCCTACAGATTTGATGCAGTCCCGTGAGGATTAGCCCTTTGCAAAGGACTGTCACATATTCTCCAAAACACGCAGTCACTACAGGCTTTTCATTTCATTTTCATTCACACGCAGAAGTGGGGGAAATTTTACCTTGGCTCAAAGCCAAGCATGTTCATGATAATATCGCTTCCTGCCCACTGTTAGCTGCACAACAAAAAGTGGTAGTTACACAAAGTGTTAACAGGGATCAGGGTGAGCAAGGCTGCTATTACTAGGATCTCTAACTATAAGCTGGCTTGGGTTTAATTTTGCATGTTATGTATACCACAAACCCTCACTAAAGATGCTTGGACTCAGTAATGAGGCACAGATAGTTTGCAAAACAGGTAATTCTTTTTAAAAAATTGGTGTGGCTACATGTTTCTCAGCGAAGATTTAACAGTAAGGAGCACTGGTGTCACCTTCTATTGCTAAGATTTCATTGCTGTTGCAAAGCATTCTGTGGTACATTTACCAGTATGTTGTGCAGAATCGTTAATAACATGCAGTTCAATGACATTTTGTGCTTTTTTTAAAATGGTGTTTGTTGGCTGGTTTTGCCTGTCTTGGTGACTTGCGCTGGGTCCCCATCAGTGCAAATCAGGTAATGTTTATATCTTTGTCATCAACACTGAAAACAGAATCGATAAAATCTTGTCACAGAATTCCATTGACATTCAAAACACATGATCAACGTTGTGACAGCGGGGTATATAAAACCCTTACTGAACGGAAGGGGGTTAAAGCAGGGGTAGACAAAACTGGCTCACAGCAACAGCAAGTTTAATTTTGGTCGCCAGAGGGCACTCCTCTATTACATTTCTCCAGTGGAGCTAGGTGACAGGCAACTAAAACTGGTCGCCATGGAGACCAGAAACATTGATTTGTTGAGGCCTGGGTTAAGGAGCACGTCCGGGCTAAGGAGTCCCTGCCACTCCACCCTTGCTGAACATACTTGGGTTAGAGGCAGGATTTAAAAGGCAGCCACATACCAGGCCAGGGAGAAGGATGTGCTCTGGGAGCTCTAAAAAGGGATGTGAGCCAGGGAATGGGGGAAGTGCAGCATGTGGAGATTGGGAACAGGGCTGGAAGCCCAAAAGGCAGCACTCTCTAAAGACAGCCTGTGGCTGTTGTAGAGGGATGTAGAGGAAATGACTTAGAGAAGCGGACTTGAGGCTGACGCAAGGCACCATTGGGTGAGTGACGCTAAACCAGCCTCCCAAAACCCAGTGGAGTGGGAGGGCCCAGTTTCTCCATATCCTGCACACATTAAACAAAGCAGCTGCCTGTGAACTGGACCCAGGAAGTGGGGTTATTGTCCAGGACTCTACCCATCTGCTGCTTGAGAGCTGAGTCCACTTGGATGAACCATTGGGTGCGACTGCCTAGACTCTACATGTTAGGTGGGAGATGTTGCCTCCTGTCCACAGATACAATTATTGCAAACTCTGAATTGCAAGTGTCCCATATCTGAATAGTTGAGGTGCTGCATATACAATACTGAGTCGATGGACAGTGTTTTCTGCACTGGTATCAAAGCACAAACTATACAGAACTTCCCTTGACTTCATTGGGGCCAGTATTTCAATGTCTCAGATTGACCATTATTCTGGGATCCATACCACAGTGAGACACTGTCAGCACATTCTGGCCTTGCAGGTTCGTATTTAATCTGAATACATTTCTGAGGATCTCCATTATACGAGCCCATCTGTTACACTTCAGGGTACATTATCACTGTGGTGTGTGGCGGAGGGGAGAAGGGGGGTTCAGCTCATTAACGTACTGTTAATAAAATACGGCAGCTCAATCCCTGCACACACTGATAATGTCCCCTTTAGCAGAAGGAGATTTGCCCACAGCAGATTCAGCAGCAGACTCATTTGTCAGCTTTAGAATTTGAATGACTGTCTGGTTATAATGACCAAACCTCAATATTTACAGAAAAGTGGCCTCTCTATTGTGCAGTTAACAGCACAATCCCCAATTTGCGAAATGCCAATTTGCTGTAAAAACAAGAGCAGCTCAGTAACATTCAAGAGCAGTTAAACCATAAACAGTAACTGACAATTAATTACTGCAGTGTTCACCAAAAAGCAGCTGTTCACTGGGCAATATTCTGGCTGTCCCTGTGGAAATGCAGTAGGAAGAAAAAAAGGCAGAGGGAACCTCTTCCTTTCTCCACCAGAGAAGAAACAACTGGCATCTAGTGCTCCTGTGAATGCTAGGCCTGATTAGCGTACTAGTGGCACTCCGCAGCCCCAAACAGCACAGCTGGCTGGTTACAATGTGCATCCATCCTGGGAGTTTGTCCAGGATCACTCCTATAGCGAAGGGAGCCGAGCAGTCCGGGCCAGAAGGGAGCTCCGTGCTCCCTTCTACCCCGGACTGCTCGGGCTTCCTGCCTCCGGGACAGCCAGCCCCGTGCGGGGCTGGCTCTCCCTAGGACAAGTCCTCCTAGCCTGGGGAGCCGAGGCTCCAAAGGAGCCTTGCCTCCCCCTGGAACTAACTAGTCGACTTTAGACTCTCTAAGTGGACTTAGGAAGGCCAAATTTAAGTCGACTTAAGAGTCTAGTGTGGACTCTCTAAGTTGACTTAATAAGGTCGACTTAAAGTCAACTTATTAAAGTCGACTTAGTAAAGTCGACCTAACTCCCTAACTGTAGACATAGCCCTAGTGAATAAAGCAGCAATGTGTGAGGATGGTTTTCAGGAAGGAATTCAGGGTGAGGGAACCCCGCCTTGTGACACCCAGCCCCAAATCCTTTACAGCTGGCATGCACTCTGATGAATGGACACAGCTTCTTTCAAAATCAGCTGTCAGTAGTGCCTCAACAATGCACCTCCACTCTGCCCCATCGCTAACTCTGGAGAAGAGCAAGGATACATTTTGTCCCATGACCAAAATTCGTTTGCTGAATGTGGCCTCATCGTTCGGTTCTTTAAACATGCCATTCGTGTCCCTCTATGAAGGAGGCACCTGATTCTCATGGAGATCAGATACATTCTCTAGTACTAGGAACAAAGACTCACATCTATGTAAGTGGCTTTCATCAGAGGATCCCAAAGTACTCAATTTATTAAGCCCCCAAATTCCCTTATGACGCAGGATGTATTTACATACACTTTAGAATGGCTAAACAGAAGCAAAGAAAGGTTCTCCAGTTTTCACAGTGACTTGGTGCCAGAGGCCTTACTCCTAGGGACTGACCCTACGAGGTGCTAAATGCCTCCTGGGAGATGCTGAGCATCTTCAATTCATAGGTAAAGTACTGGACCTCCACATTTTGCACGTTCAAAGCAGCAGACCTCCATCCTAGCCACTAGATTGTGCTGCTAATCTCTCCAATACAAGTTGGGGCAAACAAGAAGCAGGTGGCCGTTAAAGTTCATGCATTAAGTGACCATAGAGAACTGTAAGGTCATTCCTGTTGATTTTTGTAAATGTCACTGGGCAAGTTTAACACCACAGTGCTGGTGCCTTTGGACCAGAGGCCAGTGAAGCTGGCCGCAGGAGGATCAGACCCTCGTAATGCCTCTCTGGAGGTGTAGATCTGGCCTAGAAACTTCCTCATCACTGCATTCCCCCCTGCCAGTGCAAGGGCATAGCCAGAGAATAGGGGATGGAGCTGGGTTGCCTAAATGCTGCACTTAACTCCTGTGGTTATTTCCACACATTACTCTGCTCTGTCTTATTGCTGGGGACTGGTCCTGCACCAAGTAACTCCAGGACTGCAAGAGTGAACTTTATGTCACCCCAATTGTGCTGCGAACCAGACCAAAGACCTGACCTATTATGCAGAAGAATCAAACATCAGCTGGTCAGTGTAATAACTGTTCCTTTGCAACTGTTTGATTCCACAGCCAAGTATTTGGCTAGCAAAATCAACTTTTCAGAATAGTTTTATGGATAGCCCCCGTTTTCCATCTCCTGACACATTCTATAACTATTTACTTAACCAAATTGTGAAAAAGCAACGCTTCAGTTCCCCAGAGACTCTTTCATGGGCTTGTTTATCACTGTGTTGCAATGATTCTGCTGTTGTGAAATCCTCAAGCTGAAAATTCGAAAGGAAATGTCTAGTGACAAGTTTTCCTTGAGGCTGTAAACAAACAGAATTCAACACAGAGAAAGGAAGAGCTGCAGAAAACACCACAATTACCAGACACATGCAAAAACTGCTCTTCAGCAGAATCATGCTGAGAAAAACAAAATCCTTATGCCAGTTTGATTTTAAGTCTTTCATTGACATTAATGGCACTTGGATTGCACCTTTAAACTGCATATTTCCATTTGTCGAGCTCAGAAAGGGCAAAGCTCTTTCTGCACTACTTAAACAAACACCCAAAACATTGTTGTAAGAAGTTCTCAGGTGTTTGCTCACAAACAGATTATTTGATTAAATACAAAAATGAATCATGATGTAAAACACCAGCTGACAATAGTAATCATTTTTTTACCTTTAGCACCAAGAATTTGTATATTCTGGCTTCATGTTAGAAAGAGAGATGATTAAACCACAGATATTATGTGTTGTTTTTTTTTTAATGTAGCCTTGAGTTGAATGAATTACTGGCAGGAAGTACAGCTCATGAATTCAATCAAAAATCCTTTCATTTGTCACAGCCACTTCCTGTCCGTCTTTTAAACATCTGTTTCTCTTGTTCACAACAGAAAAAGTCTTTGTTAAAATAATAAGCATTCACCAATACTTCCCTTGCATACAGCATGCCGTTTCTCAATGAAAGACGGTTTTCCCCCCTTCAAGTTTATTTTATATATCTTTAATAGCTTCCTTGCACCCTTCTCTTTCTTTCCGCTTCTAAATTCTGGAAAATCTCTAACTGACAAAGGAAGACATTTTTGAAACTGCTAACACATTCACAAGCTTAAACAACCCCTCGCCTTTCGACCAATCAGGAACAAGTGTTTGGGCTGTTTTCCTGGAAGCCTTGCCAAGAATCACTTGCACACCTTAAATGGCAGCCGCTTCCTGTTGAAGGAGGCCCACGCTAGCCAAACATAAATCCAGCATATAAGGCCACAGAGGAAAGCAGGAGGTGTTGCTCAAAGTTTAGCTCTCAGGACTGTGAAACGGCAGCTGAGCCAAGCTAGCAGAAGTGTCGCCAGTTTTTTGTCATCAGCCCTCGAGTGGCTGAATGCAGCTGAGCCCAAATCAGAAGGCCCAGATGTTCAATCTGTGAGAAAAGCTGAACACATCCTTAAATATAAAAGAAGCATGTATTCAGCTATATATATGTGTGTGTTCAGCTATATATAGTTATAGAAATACCCTTTTACAGTAGCAGATAAAGCAAAGAAAGCAATTAAGCCTCTTTCTGTAGTCTCTTGATTTCCTGGTCTATGCTATTTATTTATTTATCTAGATAAGCAAATGATAGAACTCAGCTGTCTGAGTCCTTTCCCTCTCCCCCACACTGCCCTTAAATCCTGTGCACTCCATTTTCTAGCAAAAGTGAAATCAAAACTCTGTTTTTAATCTATAAATTCTGCACTTTCAGGTGGCTCCAAATTTCTTTCTAGGCACCTATCAAAAACTCCATCACTCTAGCGAAACTTCAAAACACACACTTTGTACTTTGAGTTACATTTGATCTTTTTAAGAATTGATACTTAATAAAAATAATAATGCACCACTCTTATATAGCACTTTTCATCAGTAGATCTCAAAGCATTTTACCAGTATCATTACTCCATTTTACAGATGAGGAAACGAAGGCACTGAGGTGTGACGTGACTTGCACCTAAAGAATCTCTAACTGCGTTTCCAGATTAATGACACAAAGCACATAGTGGCTATGTCCACACTTGTTAATTTAAGTCGACTTTAGCTAAGTCGACTTAGCATGTACACACTTAAATTTAAAGTTGACTTAGGGGGGAACTTACAAAGTCAACCTAGAGCGTCCACACTGGATGCCTAGGTTGACTTGTAGGAGCTAAGGGGACTTTGGACTCGTCCACGGTGGCAGGGGGGGCACCCCTTGCCAAGTGCCAGGGGGCGCAGCCTTTTGGCAAAGGGTTCAGGGACCCTGGCAGGGCATGGGGGGGCATGCCAGACTCTCCCTGTGCCACCCTCCTGGCAGGGAGGGCAGTGGGAGAGTCCTGGAGAGCCCTAAGTTGACTTAAAGTTGATGTATGGCTACTCCAGGTCTACACTGGCTTAAGTTGACTTTAGAAAGTCGACTTAAGCCTAAAGTCAAATTAAAAGTAGGCTTAATAAAGTCGACTTAATTTTCATTAAGCACTTAATTTACAAGTGTAGACGCACCCAGTGGTATTACTTCATCCACCATCAAACTGTAGTCACCTCAGGAGGGCTATGCCAAGACCTGCTCTGGTCTGAGGACCCTGAAGGACCTGATGATGGTGCCATTAGTTTGAGCTTCTCCTTTGCAGCTCTAGCCTGTATTATCCAGGAGACTGGGAATCAATCACAACCTCACATCTCAGCCACAAACAAGAATCTGGCCCTTATTCTTTTTTCGGTATAATGTGCAATGCTCCGTCAATGGTTCCTAAGCATAGGGCAGAGGAATTCCAGATCTGGGGGTCTGGTTCAGGCTGTGTTCACGGGGGGAATAGGCTGATGGGCAGAAAAACCTCTCCTTAATCCAGTAGTTAAAGTATAATTTGACAGGCCCCGGAACCCTCCTAATCTCCGGGCCCCCTTCCCGTATTGTCTGGGCCCACTTCATGCATCTGTGGGCCCCAGCCTAGGTAGATGTTTGCAACCACTTCTCAGTACCACATGCATTGATTATTGCTCCATAAAAATATTTATAATTTTATATGGCGTTTATGTCTATTGCAATTATTGTCACAAACTAGCAAACACTGCAAAACACAATAAGTATTGTAATTAAAAACGGTGGGGCATAGGACCTGCCAGGAGTCAGGGTATGTTCTGCCCTTTTTTTCTATTTTTAGGGGCCCCGGAACTCTGGCTCCTCAAATTTGGGGGCCCTGGAACTGCATTCCGGTGCATTCCCCCTTACTTTAATCCCTGCCTTAATCCCCCTACACCATAAGGCAAAAACCCCAGTAATTTGGTGTGGCTGTCTTCCCAAATAAGACTTAGGGATAGGGCTCAAGTTTTAAGCCCTGCCCATTAGCTCTACCAATGAGACTCTGCAGATCCCCTTCTCCCATTCCTGCGATTAGGTCCCCCCATCTCCAGATTCCACTATTTACAGACATCGCCATCCACTTCCCGCCTGCCTGTTATCCCCACCCGCTGAAGAACAGCTGTCGTCCCTTCAGTCTGAGACCCACTTCCCTGAAGGAGAGGAAGAAGCAGTAAATGGAATGCATCCTTCCAAGAAGGACTAGTGAGAATTGGGCACTTCAGGGTTTTTTGTGCCTCACTGAAGCCAAAGGAAGTCCAGTGAAGTTGAAGCAGCACATCTTAATAAAAACCAAGGGAGAGGAGAACCAGGCCCCAAGTCTGAGGAGACTGTGGTTAGGAAATCACGGGTGGTGCTGGGGTGAATGCCGTAAGAAGCCTTTGAAGTGCTGAGGCCCTGTGCAGCTGCCTAGGTCTAAAGCAAACACTGCACAGGACTTCCACTTTGCTAACGGCCATGAAAACAGTTCCGGGAATGTCCTGCTTGTCCTGACAGCAGCACGGTTTCCTGAAATATTTACAAATTCAGAAATGAGGAACTCGTCCGGGACCCGTCCTGCAGCCCGGTGGCTCTTTCTCACAGCCTCTGTTTGTCCAAACTGTTAATTCACCACAGAACAAGGCCATGATTCACACGCAGTTGCTTCTTTTTTCAGGCTGAACGTGATCAAAAGGATAATTACACAGACTGAAATTCTGCAAGGACAAAAATTGCGTGTGACCCTCCTAACATAAAGAACTCGCTGTGTGTCTGAGAACCCTCCCATTCGTTCCGCAGACAGGCAGACTCAGCTTACAGCCAGGGAGCAGCCTGCCGTCACTGAGATCTTCCACCCTAGCAAATTTTCAATCTTTTCGATTCCACTTGTGTTCAGACTACAAAGTCGGAGTGGGAGTGGAGAATCCTCATTTTTCTGCTCGTTAACCACATGGAGGGACTTTGCTGAAAGATAACACTGCCTATTCAGTGCATTGAAACAAAGCTGTTTGTTTATAAGAGAGGCAGGCAGTGATGACTACTCAAAGCCCTGTAAACAGGAAAACAGGCTCTGTGAGTTTGTTATCAGAAGGACTGAGGAGGGGAGGGTTGGTCCTGCAACAGAGCATTTCCTTAATCTCTCCTGATCTGCCCCATCTCAGACACACACTAGGGAAGTCTTTTTCCCCCCATTATAGCTTCACTCTGGGTCAAATCCAGCCCCCAACTCTTCAGCCATGGAGTCCCTCTGGCCCCAGGCAGCAGAATTATCACCATACAAGGGATGCACGGCGCTATGGCAATGTAGGACCCAACTTTGTGGGGACAACATGCCAGGGCAAGTGGAGCGGAGGCTAGACTATATGGCTATGTCTACACTAATAATTTAGGTTGACTTAAGGAGGCTTAAGTCTACCTAAATTACTCCCTGTCTACACCAGACTTTCCTTAAATCGACTTAAGGATGGTGTGTACATGGAGTAACTCTTAAATCAACTTTATTAAATCAACTTAAGTGTGGTTAGGTCGACTTCACAAGTCGACTTAAAGTTAAGTAGGCTTAGTCCACTTTGTTAAGTCGACTTAATACGGTCTTAACAGAGTCGACTTAACTTTTTCTAGTGTAGACATAACCTATGACTTCTCAAGGTCCCTTCTAGCCTTACATCTTTCTGAGTCTATATCAGATGTGCACATCCTCCTACCACCCCCCTGTGTGGCTCTTAGGAGTGCAAGGGTCTACTTCAATTCAGGGCTTCAGGGTAACCTCCCTGGAGCAATACAGGGTAAAGCTGACTCACCCAAGCTCCCCCAGGCATGTCTCCTCAGCCAGGTTCCTTAAGTTGAGGTCTTGACCCTATAACCAGAGATTCACTATAAATGGAGTAGCTGTTTGCACATGGCAGTGCACTGAGACAACATGGGATTTATCTATAAATGGAGTTTCACTAGATCTGCATTCCCATTGTACATTAATTCTGTCTCCTCATTTTCAGCTGCTCATTCCTTAAACTTGACACTGACTACGATCTACAGCACTGCGATGACCAGTGACTGAATCTGCTCGGTGGTCTATACCATATCAACTCTTGCTAATTTTGCCTATTCCACTCTACATGTGTAGCCTTACATTATCTGGGTTGTTTTTGTTAATAGGAGACAGAAGGGAACTGGATGTCAAGTTGCTATTCTGAAGTTTAGGAGCTTTGCAGCCTTTCATAAAATGTAAGATATTAAAGATAATTTAAAATGAAATTAGTTTCTGGCATTTAAGAATCAGTGAGACTAAATATAAATGTGTGCTCAGTAAGGAGGCTAAAGGGGGATAATTTAGTGGTCTGGTCTGGAACAGCTAGGTTCCCAAGAACCACAAGCTAAAGTAATTATGTTCGGTACAAATACCCAGATTCTCATTGATGCTAGCACTGCACTGTAAAGGAGACTTAGCATCAATGAAAATATCCCCCTTAATATTTCCAAACTGTTCTAGAAATATTAATGAATTAATCTGCATAACAGCTCTTTGAAGTAGGTAGGCAAATATTATTACCCCCATTTTACAAATGAGAAAACTGAGATCCAAAGGTATTTTGCATGAACTGCCCAAAGCAAGTCAGTGTGGGAGGGCTGGCAACAAAATACCAAGAATACCATGTTCCCACACACATGCTGAGTCTGCTAGACTATATTGCCTCTCTCAACACCGTGACGTACAGCAAAGGAGCAGTGGGGAAGGAGAAATCCTAGAAGGATAGACTGAGCCCTTCAACCTTCTGCTTTAGATAAACTGGGTACCGCATAGCCTGCTGGGTGTGGATCTATGAGATGAGACCTTAAAAATCAAGGACAAGAGAGTTTTCTGGGAGCAGGGCAAACAGGATTTTTGAAGTTGACCATTAAAAGGTGCCAGTAGCTGGTCCTCAGGGCTGGGAGGCAGCGGTCAGACAACTCTGATCACTAAGGAGCTGCACCTGGGAAATGAATCGGGTGATTATTACTCTAAAGAACAGCAGGAGGCTTTAGTAAAGGGAGAAAGCTGTGGTAGGGACCAAGGAGAAGATCATGGGAGGAGACTCTAATACTGGGGGAGTTTGGAAGTCAGTTTTGGAAGCTGAGCTGAAGCCAGGTAAAGCCTATAAGTGATGGGTGAATTGGGACCCAGCTCTGATAAGGGCTGATGACTGTGTACACAAAGGGGAGAGCCATGGAGGGGAGGTTGGGCCTGGAGAGCCAGTGGGTGAAGACTAATAAATCTGATCCCAAGAGGGGAAAAAATGAATTACCTTTGGACTGAATTATTAAGGGGCTCTGAATAAGGGGAAATAGGCAGGATGCTGTGGGGTGTTTGGAGATGGCTGATCTTGTTATACTAATAATACACCACTAAGGCTGATCTAATTATGTGCAGGACTGTTTCAGCCCTGGGAGTGACGCACAATATAGAGGGCACACAAAGGTGGTTCCTAGAACGGCATGTGCCCCGAATCTCAGCCAGAGTGTGTGAAGCACTCTGGAATACTTCAGCATGAAGAGGCATTCTATAGCATGTAATATCTATGTAATGTCAGACAATTAGCTATTTAATACTTTCTGGATATCAGCCACCCCGGATTAACCACTGGGTGCTCAGTGCACTTGCACAGGGCCTCTATCTCAGGGAGGTGCCGTTGACGATTGGGGAAAAACAAATCAAAATCTGCACGGTGCTGCAAGCCCATGCATCAGGTCACAATATCTCTTCCTCAGATTTGGTCCTGCTGCCCTTCCCTCATGATAGAGGGGTTATGTGGCGCAAACCTGAGCTAGAGGCCCCTCGACCTACTGCTTAATCCACATCACTTCTACCATAGCCACTGAACCATCAAAGGGATTGCTCTGCTTCCTCAGAATATTGAGACCCTCTCCTTGGGAGTGTGTGTGTGTGTGGGGGGGGGTCAATAGGGGAATGGCATACTAAAGTTTTGCCCTAGAAGGTGATTGTCTTGCTCTGTCTAGTTTAAGTGGGGGAAGGAGAAGGGGACAATTTCCTTAGTGCACGGGGCCTCAAAATTCTTTAATATGGGCCCAACTAAGTTAAAATTTGCTACACGTGCCTCCTTCCATGGGCTACTGCAGCAATGTTATAGATACCATGTTTAAATGTAATTCACAGTAATTCTTCTGTAATTGACAGCTTGTTGCCAGAAAATACTGTAATTCATAAGGCTGGCCCCTTCTGGAGGAACAAGTGTTTCTTTCGGGAGCGTTCACGTTCTCAGTGCTGGGGATCCAACGCTGCTCAGCTCCCACTGTGGAAAAACAAGACCAGTGGCTGCCCAAAACCTTTGAAAATCTAGCCAGTAACACGGCCAACTCCATCCATGTTATCACGCATATTAATATAGGTAAAGATGAGCCTGGCTTTCGTATGCTGATGTTCATCCATGGGATGAAAAGTGGAATGTATAGCGATAGCTGAGCTAGTTATAGCTCTGAGGGAGGAGGAGGGACTGAAAGAAAAGCACCACATGTTGGAGGCCAGCGTAGCAACCTTCTGGTTTGTGTTGTGCACCACTATACAGGAAACCAAGGCTTGATGCTCACTCTCCAGACCAGAAGACTTGGTGCACACAACCACTGATCTGGTGAGGAGGAAATTAAAGCCATGTAGATTTAGTTTGAACACACTTGAATTCTGCATTCAGTTTTGAGTTTGAGCTGCGCTGGCAAAGTTGCTCATTTTATCTTTGAGAGCCCACATACTCTTTGCTTTCACGTTTGCTTCTCTTACTCCCCCCCCCCCCCCACACACATCTTTTAACCTAGCAGGATAGCCTCAAACCTCTAGTGGTTGCACTTCAGGTAAGATGTAATACTCCTCACTTCTCAGCCTTACACTAGTGCTGCTCCATTGATTTCAGCAGGTTATTCCTTGCTCTCACCAGCACAAATGAAAGGAAAAACAGGCTTGTGGGGTGCTTTGGGATATGTCACGTGGATGGAGTCACATGGTACTGCCAATATGACCATCAGACCTGATAATACATATCACTCCAGGTGCCATTTTGCCAGAAGTGTGCTCCTTGATCAGGATAGCTAATTTGGGGGGCTTTTTAAAATTATGAAATGGCTGCTACATATCTGGCAAGAGAAATTATTACATATGAGCAGGTCGAGCCTGACTATAGAGGTGAACTAGGCGGTCGCCTAGGGCACCAGTCTTTCAGGGGTGTCAAATTAGATGGAAGTGAATTATTTTGCTATTTAAAAACTATATTGATATGTTATCCATTATAAATGCAAGTATCATACTCTGATGGGGGTGCAAAAATCATAGTTTGCATAGGGCGCCAAAAACCCATGGGCTGGCCCTGCACATGTATAGTAGCAATTTGTCCACAGAAATACCATAAGCACCTGCAACAAGACTGTAGAACTCCTACTGTAGATCTAATGTTGACATTTTCCCTAAGACCAGCTCCTTGAGAAAACAGCCATCACAATCTACTGTACCAATAAACTCGCATTAAAAAATGTACTGCAAGGGTTGCAATGTGGGTAACATCCCAGAGCGGCCCCCTGCCTTTCTGGGACTGGAAATTCAGTGTGCACCCCAAAACAATGACCCCCCTCTCATTCATGCCTTTGGTGATTCAGTGTCTGCAAGTTCCATCCTTCCCCGCCCCGCTCAGTTTCTTGAGACCTGCCTCTTGCATAACTGAGCCATTGTCAATGCGTATGTAACCTCACAATCTGGAGCCTCTGGGGTTGGAGCTGATACTGGATCACTGAGTAAAAGAGCAGTCTGAGGAGAAAAATGTTGTCTAGTAGCCAAAATCACTAGAGCACTGGGCTGTCTGAATTCCCGCCTCTGCCTTGGTGTGACTGTGGGAGATTTACACAACTGCCTTGTTCCTCAGTTTCCAGCTTGTAAAATGAGGATGTCAACACTTCTTTCCCTCAGAGGGTGGCTCATTACTTTTTGTAAAGCACCTTCGTGATCCTGGGTGGAAGGTGCTGCATCACTGCAAAGCGCTGTTGTTTTTACTACTTCATATTGGGCCACACCTAATGGCCATGATCTCTACAAAATATTCTCACACGGCATTGAAATAGTATTAGACTCAATCTGATTTCCAAGGAGGAAATCTCTATTGTTCGCTCAATAACAGGGTCCTGACTGCTTTGAGAGGACAAGAAATGTTATGATATTTTAATTATATGAGAGGGAAATTAATGCAAAACAATGCAGCTTTGACATTAGGGAGTAAAAACAAGACAACTGTGAGTTCAGGTTGTGGCTGAGTCCTAAGTGGCTGCTTCTAGCTGAAGCACAGTTGAGAGGAAATCCATGAGCAAAGACACATACGTCATCTCTCTATGAACTCAGAGCAGGCTATATATCAAAGGTGCTGTTTAGGCAAACAGGTTGCTCTCCTGCATGGTAAAATGTGGCAAACACTAGCAAACTTTATCTATTCTTGAGTTTGCCTTGACTAGGACAAATGGGTGAGTTGAGGTGGGATTTAGCTAATGTGCTTTTTCTTAGTGAAGATGTGATAATATGGACCCATCTGGAACACTGGTAAGGATTCATGCTGCTATCCCATACTAGGATATGCCCCACAGCACCTTTACTGCCAGCCTTAATTGTTCAAGCTAGATCGATAAAGTAGATATGCCACCCAAGCTGCAATCACATCTTCCACTCAGATGTAGCCTGAGATGCTTGGGCTGGAGCACAACCACTAGATGAGTTAAAATGAAGCGAAAGGTATTAGCTCACTAGGGAAAAGGATGACTTTAGGGTGGGTTTAGCTAGTACATCAACTAAGCCTGGCTTAAGATACGTCCATAAAACAGAGTCAATTGGAGTGATCTGCTGCCAAGTTATTTCTCTAAAGTTAGATTATGATGATGGAGAGTAGCCACCCTACAGAATAATAGCTGAGTTCTCTAGGAGCTGCTTGCACATCCCACATTCACTCTGGAGCTCTACTCACATATGTGTAGAGGTGGGGGCATGTACCATGGTTTGTATCACTTCTGTAAACCATGTCACTCTACATAAATGCATTTGTTGTGTGTTATGGGAGAACTTGTCTGTCCCTTTGGAAGAACCTAGGTGGAAATGGTCTGAACTCAGCGACTCATAAAATAAACCAATTCTAGGCTGTTTTAACCATGTTTCCCAATCAAGGTCAGGGTGGCTTGTTTTTTTTAAATGACCAATTATAATGATAATCTAAATCAATAAGCAGAAAACCTTGATTTAAATCATCAATTTTAATCTTGTTTTGTATTGGTACTTAGTTATTTCCCCCCCCCCACTAAAAAAAAACAACAACATGTTTCTCATTGGCTGATAGTCATTAAAACATGGGGATGGGCAAATATAGTCTTTACACTAAATTTGGTACCTCTTTTTGCTGCCCAAGGCAATATCCTAGAGCTATGTATGTTTATTTAATCAATTATATATATTAACATATATTTCTTCAGATTGTTAACTTTCACAATTTTTCAATTATGCTAAAATGGTAAATTATGCATTTTTTATGATTGATTTATTTGTTTTACTTGGGATTTGTGTCATACACTATTCAAATAGAAATTGGAATTCAATTAGAAATGCATGCTTTTATTAGCTAAATAAAACTACCTTAAATGAAATTGATACACAAGAAAAAAGTTTATCAAAGCATGTTTTGCATTTTAAATGAAATGATTTAATAAATAAAGGCTGTTTCTTCTGTAGGTAGTCAATTGAACTGATTGTTTCTGGCCACCATGTACTTCAAGATTTTAGAAGTAGTAGATTTTATCCTCTCACACCTAGCTTTTATTCATAGCTTGGAAGAAAATAGTTGTCATGTCATAAGGTAACAACATTCCACCCAAAACCTATGTCAATAACTAAACTCTGGATAACATGAATCACTTCTGCTATCTCAGCTTAATTCTCACCAGCTCACATAACCCTGATAGAGAACTTGATGCTAGAATCGGTGAAGCTTCTGTTACTTTTGGCAAAATTACCTCACATATTTGGAACACCAACTTGCTAACCTTGAACACAAAAGTGATATAATAAACCACCTAAATGAGTGACGGTAATGTCCATACAATTAGCGCTTTTGCCAGTAAAATTTATGTAATTCAGGGAAGCGGGTTTTTTTCACACCTTGAGCAACAAATGTTTTGCCGGTGGTAGTGTAGACTTGGAATGAGTTGGGACTAATTGATCACCAATAATGAGATGCTCCAGTGAACTGGGCTGTAATCTATGCAGCTGCATTGAACGTTTGCAGGCTTCGCTGGTTAGGACATGTGGAGTGCATGCCTCAAGATTGTCTGCTGAAGATTGTGCTCTATGGCCAACCTGAAAACCACCTGTAACTCAGAGGAAAGTCAAAGCTCCGATTCAGTGACAAGGTCAAGTAAGGTCTCAAGAAATTCAGCATTCCCAGTGACTGCTGAGAAAATCCTGCCCACAATGGCTCAGTTTGGAGAAGACAGGTTAAGGCTGGTGCAGTCACTGCAGAGACCTCAGGCTGAGGCCCGCAGGCAAACCAGGAAGTAGAGAATGCTTCAGCCACCATCTGCGAATGGACCTGAAGCTGTTGTGGGAAAGCTTGCCACTCATGCATTAGGCTCTTTTTCTGTACCATTACTAAGCACCATTGATGGACTGGCTTGGTCACGTTGCCTTTCATCTATAAAGCTGGTGGATGCTTTTTTCAGTTCGCATTCAGCTTCTTAACTTTGAAAAAACTAGTCCTGGAACTCAACTAATTGAAAAAACTAGTCCTGGAACTCAACTAATTGAAAAA
>ML685867.1:1346223-1435348 GCA_007922175.1 Pelusios castaneus
CTCAACTAATTGAAAAAACTAGTCCTGGAACTCAACTAATTGAAAAACTGAAATGGAGAAATAATCTCTCTGCACTTGAAAAACAGGCTTTTGTTGTAAAAAACTGGTTTAGTCCTTCAGCAAACTCTAGTGCCAGGATTCTTAGGGAATAACGTCCACCAGTTCAAAGCTTTGACTTTCCTTAAAATTTCAGCAGCAAATGTATACTGCTCAATGGTATTTTTATTTCGTGTAAATTATTTTAATAGATTATAGTAAACTCAGGCCCGATGGGTTATACTGACTTTAAATTCAATTTTACCTGGGTTTATTTTTTAAAACAAAAGTACACTTCATTTGAATTTTTAAAAATCCAATTTTCTTTATTCACCTTGGCCAAGACCCCTTGGTAAGAACCCACAGTGACTACTGGCTATTACTGATAAAATTTTAAAAATGTAATTATTTGTATTGTTCTGAAATCTGCAACAGGGACTGTGAAGGCAGCTAGTAAGTTAGCTGGCAGTCTGTATCCCCAATAACATGTCCCTGCAAGTATATTATATGCATAGGGTAAAAGGAAAGCTATGACAGCATGCATTATCCAATTCTGATCTCATTTGCACTGTTGTAAATCAGGAGTAAACTTTAGCGAAATCTATGCAATCACACCTGTGTGTCGGACCCAAGCTATAACTCATGCTTTTTATCTAAGGATTCAAGAACAGGCTTAAAAATTGTAAGTGCTTGCTGAGATTTATGATACAATTCCAGGCAGTTTATGGGTATTTCCCTCTCACCCTGTCTAGCTGCCTACAAATAATAATAAATTGGAAACACCTAATACCAAAGTATCCAATATCCACAGCTCTTTACATTGTGGCTGCTTGTGCTCCCAGGTTTCCCTTGGGAGTTTCTCTCCCTGAAACATGTAATGCCAACATATGTGACCACGGTTAATTTACCACAGTGGCAGTGATATAACTATGGTAGAAGGAGACAGTAAAATTTAAAAATATATTCAAAATAAAAGACGATCTACCACAGCATTACTCCAGTTTGAAATCATTGGAATTAAAACTCATGTAATTGAGGTTACACAGCATATAACTGTAGTAACACAGCAGTAAATTAGGACCATCACAGGGGTAGAATGGAAATTGTTTTAAAAGGTGCAGGATATATTAAATGGATCAACTTTTTCTAGATTTTGTGCAAAAAACTAACAAAGCACTAAAAAGTTCACGGGACAAATTCTGCTCTCAATTCCACCACAGAATCATAGAAGTTTAGAGTTGGAAGGGACCTCAGGAGGTTATCTAATGAGTCCAATCCCCTGCTCAAAGTAGGACCAACACTGACTGTATCATCCCAGCCAGGGCTTCGTCAAGCCAACCTTAAAAAACTATAAGGATGGAGATTCCACGACCTCCCTAGGTAACACATTCCAGTGTTTACCACCCTCCTAGTGAAAAAGTTTTTTAATCTAGACCTAATCCACCAGTGTAAATTGACATGTAACTGAGAACTGTGGACTCATTCCAGACTTCCTCCAGTGGAGGTGACAGCCAAAATTGACCCTATGTTTGGGGTTGTGAGAAAGCAATTGGTACATGAAAATGAGACAGTTTAAGGAGAATACAAATGTAAACTGTTGATGAAGGCAAAGAAAAACAAACAAACAACCCCTTGCATTTGATCTGCCTTAAGGTACCACACAGTAAAATGCTTCAGGGCTCCTACGCAAACAAGTATGATTGCTACAAACTGAAGTTTAAAAAAAAAAAAAAAAGCCAACACAACCTCAGCAGCAGCACAAAACATGCTTTGTTGCCGGACATGAGCAAAACACACTAGCTTCTAAAAAAAGCCATAGGAAGGAAGTGGAGGAACCTCAGAAGCGAGTAGGAGTGTGAAAGGAATGCTACTGCATTTATTATTTTTTCCCCTTCTTGCATGCAAGGCTGATGTGCACAGCCAAAAAGAACCATCTGGGGTTCCAGAGCTTGGACCCTTTTCTTTAAGCCCAGTAACATGCCTAGTGCCTCTAACTGGAATATGTAAGAGCTCAAGCACTAAGAGACTGCTATGCCGATGAATCCAGAGGAACTCTGAGTTAGATTCTATATAGCTCCAAAGCTACAGAGGCTGCAAAAGTGAGCCAAAGAAAGCAGAAGAGTCATTTGAAAACAATGTCATGAAAAGGAAATCAATTTAGTATGCATTTCTGAGATTAATGACTAGCACAAAACAGAGAGAACAAAAAAAAAATCCGCGAGTGGAAGCCAACTGTGGTTGTTGCAAAGATTCATAGGCATAGTAATACAATGCTTTCTGCCTGTTCCTGCATACTGCACATATCGCACCTTCAAAACACCTAATTGCTTCAGACTGACCCTCAGCCTGGTAGCCTAAAATAATTAACTACCTGCTGAGGCACAATTATTGCTGGAAGCACTGTCTCCAAAAGGCGCTTACGTGCTGAGCCTGTGTTGCAAAGCCAGCATTTGCTTGAACCTGAAAAAAACATTGTATTATTTTAACAGAAATTTGAATTCTCCTCTGAAGACAACCAGCAAGTGGAGAAGTTACCAAGAAACAAAAAACCCAGAGTTTTACTGAAATTAAAAAGTGAGAGAAGTTGTAATTTATCTAGGTGGGGTTTTTTTCTTTCTTTGTTTAACAATGCTGGTATCAGTCTTTAAAATGGTTGATTTCACAACCTCTAGATATATTAGGAATTCCATTGCACAGCTTGGTAATTTGAAACATGAAAGGGCTGACTCTCCTTTCCCTAGTATAACTCTTGGGAGTTCAGTGAATCCTGGTGCAGCTCTAAGAGAAGCAGGCCCCCAAGTGAAAAACAAGAGACAAATATTTATATTTGCATGCTTCCTCACTCCTTCTTCATTGATGAGGTGATAAAATCTATCTGGCCTGTTCCACCTGGAGTCATGCTGTTCCTCCTCTGGCATCACACCAAGTTGTAGAAGAAATTATGTCATCACAAGGAGGCATAAATGACTTTGGGAGGAAGTAGGGTGAGGGGAAATCAACAGCAGAAGTAGAGGATCACAAAAAAACCCCAAAGAAAGATCCTTCCTCCCCCCCACCAGGCCAGATCCTCAGCTAGTAGAAATCTGGTAATCTTTTTCCATGAAAGTGTTCTTAGCACTGAGGTGGGAGGAGTAAGAAATTCAGAAAACATTACTCGTAAGTAGAATTGCTTAATAACCTGTTTTTCAAAGTTTCCCACTGCCTTTGTGGTTATTGTGGCAGCTTGCACTATATTCCAAGTGAGCTAATCTCTGGTGTCCCGTATTTCCAGTGGAAATGAGAGGGCTGGTTCTTCACCACCTGGCACCTTGCATAACCATTTAGGCCTGGGTACAGGGTGGGTGTAAAACACGGCCCAATCCAAACAGTAGCATTTTACACCCACTGTGCACAATGTCAACGACCTATGCAGGTCAAAGGAGGATCAGGCCCTGGTGCTCTACGTGTTTTTCACCGATTATGCAGGTAAACCAGGGAATTGAGATGACAGTCCTTACCTGGGCACAAAGCATTGTCTATTTAAGGTACTTTTATATGGCCGCTGCTACTGCCGTATCTGAGCATCTCACAACATCCCTCTGAGGTAGAGGTATTACTCCATTTTACAGTGTGGGAAATGAAGCGCAGAATCATTTTGGGTAGGCCAACACTTATGCAGTCTGGAGAGGAGAAACACTGCGCGCCTGGCTAGTCCAGGTAGAAGTAGCATTGTAGAGACGGTGACCCACTGCTTACACAAGCAGAGTATGGACATGTTCCCTCCACAGCCTTCTACATGCTCCAGCAGTGCCTCCCATGTCCACACTGCTATTTTTAGCAGTATAGTATCCTGCTACGTCCCCCCTGCCAGAGCCTCTCACTGCCACAGGTAGCCACAAGCCATAGTGTGGATGCAGCCTGCTTTTCATTGTGGTGTTGAGTTACAGGTACCCTGCGCTGCTGCAAACATAAATGAGGCCTGGGTCAGTGGTTTTCAAACCATGGGTTGAGACCAGGGCCATCCCTAGGGGGGAGCGAGACCAGGGCCAATCGGCCGAGGCGGGGCCCCGCCCCCCCATGCTGGTGGGGACTGCGGCAGGCCAGCCCGCTCTGCCCTCCATGGACCCCAGTTGCCCCTTGGGGAGCCAGCCCTGGAAGCCAAGGCCAAGGAAGCTGTTGGCCAGGGGGCAGGGAGCCGGGGCTGGGGCCGTGGCCGCAGTGGGCGGGGAGCCAGAGCTGCGGCCCCAGGCCGGGAAGCCGAGGCCGCCCCCGGCTTCTGCCACCCCAGCCGCAGCCGGGACCCCAGGCTGCCGTGGTTGGTGCCCCAACCGGGGAAGCAAGGCCCCCGCCAGCAGCCGACCCCGGTCGAGGCCACAGCCAGGTATCCTTCCTGGCCGCATGTGGCCCTGGCCAAGGGTGTTGGGCAGGCTGCCCCTCCCCTGGGCCTGCATGCTCCGCCCGGGGGGCAGGGAGGAGGGCCATCCCACGGGCCAGGGGAAGCGCTCCTGGCCTGCCCCACTGCCTTCGGCCCACAAGGCAGCGGGGAGCAGGGGGAAGCACGGCTGTTGGGGGGCCCACGTAACTGCGGGGCCTGGGGCAATCGCCCCGTTTGCCCCGCCCCCCAAGGATGGCCCTGGTTGAGACCCAGTACTGAATCGCAGACCCTCACGTACTGGGTCGCGGCACCACATGCTGCTGCGGGTCGCAAGACCGGAATGCATTGCTGAAAGATGTAATTGTTTGGCTGTGGGCATAAATGATTTTTTTCAACTAGTTCCTGAGGAAAAAAGTTTGAAAACCACTGGACTAGGTGACTTGACCCACGTTACGCAGTAGTTCATGGCAGAGCAGGGAACTGAAGCCACATCTCCTGCGTATCACAGGAGTGCCCCACCCTTCCTCAAGGAAAGGTGCTCGACCCAGATTGCTCCTTATTCTGACAGAGCCAGATTCTCCTGACTGTCAGGGCATGTTGCAAGGACTAGCTACTTACTCAGGCTTTTCCTGAGGGTTTGACTTTGTGGCTGGGTTTCTGGCGTTTTTTTTGTGGCTTCAGATTTCTTTATTATTGTGAGCTGACACTGGTTCAACAGATGACTGTTCTAGAAACGCACAGATAAATCGCTGGATTAGATAGTTCATGTGAGTTTGATCTTTTGGGGGTTTTTGGTTGTTATTTACACGGGTAAAGACTGCATTGGCTCTCCAAAGGTCCCCTGAGTCTGTGAAAAAGAGAAATGGCTGAGGCAGAGGCATTGGGAAAAAAACCTGGGCAGCATAGCTTCCATGGAGCTACATGGCCTTGTGGTTAAAGCCCTAAGCTGTGACTCAGTAGCAGTGTGTTTCAGTCCTGGCTCCTCCCTTAGTTTAAGGAATTTTGGTGGTGGGCTTGATCTGAAACCCTCATTAATGGGGGCAAGCCTGCCCCTTAATTTTGCTGTGATTCAGTCCCTGAGCTTCTGTTTGTATCATGCTTTAGCCCTGGCTCCCCATGCTTTATCTAGTTAGGCTGCAATGCTTCAGGGTGTGGCCTGTCTATTGCCAGGTATCTAGAAGCACTGCTTTAAAAAAATACTAACCACAGAATGCTTGGTGTTGGGGGAGGAGGCAACACACACAAGAAAAAATTCATGGTTTCTATGCTTCAGAATTCTCCCTGCAGGGGGACTTGGGTACCCGTGGGCTTCCTTCCAAGGAGTTTGTGTACTGCTCTAACTATATTGGTTTAAATGCCCCAAACAGTACATCTGCTTAGTATGCATGGAGTTATGATGGTATAAAGCTACTTATATCCTTTATATCAGTTCTGTGAATAGGTCAGGATACCTGAATGTCATGCATGTTATGCACTCGGGAAGCTAGTCCACCAGAACGTTGTTGGGTTATTGAATTTGTGGTGTCAGTTTGATGGAGCCAGGGAACATATCACTTTGGGGTATCTGTTGGAGATGGAAGTGAAAGCCAGTAGAGCATCACAGTTTGTCAATTAGCACTATGGGCGATATGAAAGTGGAAAGGAATGTACATGTATTCCTTTCCCTTAGCATCTTATTTCCAGGCTTTTCAGTTTTTGGGAGGAGGGGTGGGTGCTACTGCAATTAAACCCAGTTTTTATTTGCTGATTATTATGTACACTCAGTTCTTTATTATACAACGTTACCAACTAGTATCAACTTCTCAGAAACCACCACCAGAACTGACACTTGTCCCCTGAGAACTGAAAGGTACCAACCAGTTCTGGTTCATGATTGGAAGCAGTGAGCTAGAGGAGAAAACACTGCAACCCATTACCCAGCCTCTGAGCCAGCCATTCCATTTTTGTTTGTTTTCTTTACAGCAATCTCTTGAGTGGCTGCAGAAATGTAAACTGAAAAGCACTCCTGACAGATTTAAAACAATTAGGAATGTCTTAAAGTCAGTCAAGCAGAGCTTTTGTTATGATAATAAAAGAATGTTCTTTGCTGGTGTATTTTCAAAGAAGAAAATTAAAAAGAAATACATCATGAAGGAGCCGACAGTGCTTAAACCCACATCCTGTTGGTATTTGTGGGCCGCCTAGTACTGGTGGCTGTGAGATGAACTTTCCTATTAGGCCCCTTCCAAGCCCTCAACCCTGGCCCAAAGGGACCTTCTTTCTTTCTCTTAAAGGGAAAGAGAAATCAATCTCTCAGCTGGGGGCTTCTTATGTTGAAGAACATTAACCCTGAAAAAAAAATGTGCAGAGTAAGGTTTTTGTTTTTTCTTTAAATGATGTGGATCGGTGATATTTATGGACTAAGTTCCTGTCCCTGGGACCCATTTGTTGCAATCAGATTACTTTCATAGAGCATCAAAGACTGGTTTTCTAGAACTGGAACACCTTGTTTGATCTCCATTTCTTCCAGCCTACTTAAAAGCAATGATGTCCAACACCAGATTAAAGCCATGGATGCTACTGTTCCTAGCTCCTGTAAACTTCCTCCTCAGGATTGCTTTACTCAAGAACCTCAGCTCCCCTTCTTTTTTCTCAGGCTTCTTAATAGCTATGCAAGTGTCTTTAATTTCCTCAGACAAGCCCAGTTCCTTTCAAGATGTTTCCCTGACTCGTTCCTATGGCTGTCAGATGTTGAGCATGCGCAGGTGCTCTTCCTCTCTTTTTCTGCTCTGTGCTTCTGGGAATAAATGAAAAGGTATATGTATATTTTTATAAGACAGGGACAATGTTTCCTCCCCCATTCTACTATCAAGCTGTCTCATTTAAAGTGAAGCTGTGAGAACTGATTCTAACGTGCTTCATTCTCATTTTCAAATCATTGCAATCTTTTACAATGCTAATAGTGCCTCATTTGGATGCAGGAGTAAAAAGTTCACCAAAAATCCCCCCATCTGGAAATAGTTACAGGTTCACAGTATCGCTGCCTTTTATCATGTTCTACCAAGTCTTGTTTACAAGCAAACCAGACTTTCTAGTCCGCTAGCCAGGAAACTGTTGGCCAAATCCACTTCTAAATCAGAGTCCTGAGGATCAGAGCTGAAGTGCTAACGGGCTTGCCATGGTCCACTGTTTCAAAAATTGTTCCCACAGTGGCTCCTTGACATTCTCTTTTAAAAAGGATACAGCCATTTCAGGCTAGTTACCCCAGTTCAGCACCCAGTGACATCAGTGTAATAACAGAGTACGTGTCTGGAGGCCACTGAGTCTGATTCTGATCTCACTGACACCAGGTTTGTCCCTGTGTAACTCAAGTAGTAGAAGTGGAGTTCAATCCTCTAGATCAGGGGTCGGCAACCCCCGACACGCATGCCAGAGTTGGCATGCGGGCCGAGCCTGAGCGGCATGCGGAGCCACTCAGGCTCCCCCGCTGGCCCCGCAAATCTGGGGCCAGCAGCTGCAGTGCGGGGCTGAGGGTCCCTGCTGACCCCACCCCTTTGCTGGATGGCAGGAGGAGAGGGGAGTGGAGCGGGGTCACGTCGCCCTGGCCCGCCCAGAGCTGTGCCACTGCCGACAGGGCAGAGCCAGCCCTGGCCATGGCCGGCAAGAGGGTGGGTCGAGTCGGGCTGGCCAGAGCCGCCACTGCCTGGGGGTGGCCTCCAGTTCCTGGCCCCAGCTCCTGCTGGCAGCAGCAGCTCCGGGTGGGCCAACCCGACTCACCCTCTTGCTGGCCATGGCTGGAGCCGGCTCTGCCCTGCTGGCAGTGGCGTGGTGCTGGGCGAGCCGGGGCGACGTGACCCGCTCCACTCCTGCCATCCAGCAAAGGGGCGGGGCCAGCAGGGGCCAGCAGCCCCGTGCCGCCCCTGCGGACGGGATCCGGCCCCGGGAACTGGAGGCCACCTGCCAGCTAATGCTGGCACGGGCCCCGGCCGGCCGGGCACCTGGTCTGCCCCCCCCCCCTTTTGGCTCTGCCCCTGGCACCTGCTGAGGGTGCGGTGGGCGGGGCTGGCACAGGGGCCAGCAAAGGTTGCCGACCCCTGCTCTAGATTCACACCATCGTGAGGGACAGCGTTTGTCCCAATTTATCTTTTCTTTTCCTCTTTGTGCAAAGGTTGCTAGTCTTGCAGGCAGAACCATGCTAATATTGAGCACAGGGAACCAGGAGACAAGACTCCAGCGACTGGTTCCCAGTTCTGCTCAGTCACTGTTTGACTTAGGCCAATGTTTTCAAAATGGGATGGGCTGCTGCCCCCTTTGTATCAGCTAGGCTAGTATAAAAGAACCACAGGGTGGGCATGAGACTTCTGGGCAATAACCCTGATGCACATGGTTTGATTCCCTATAGGTGCAAAGCTGGTTTCATCAACTCTGTACCTCCTTTAGAATAGCTTTAGAAGCAGGGAGCATTCCAATGTGAGCGAAGGTGAAATGGCTGGTGTAGACTTTGAAAGGCCCCTGAATAGGGTATACCCAAAGTGGCTCCTTTGTATCCTGATGCTGGCATATTTAGGGGTGGGGATAACTACATCTGCCTACTGTGAGGTGTCTTTCACCTACCTCTGAAGCATTTGGTAATGGCCACATCAGAGGTAGTGTACTGAACTAGATGGGCTTTTGACCCGCTGACACAGAAACATAGGGATTGTTAGACTGGATCTGAAGGATGAATGTGGTTTAAATATAGACCCCCTAAATCCATATCATATTTACAGGCCTAAATATTGATTTAGGATCCTAATTTTAGTTACCCAGGCTTAAAAACTTGGGCCTAAACACTTCCATCTGCAAATGGGCTCAATTTATCCTTTATCATCACAAGGGGGGCATTGTGAAACATTCAAGAATTAATATCTGGAAAGCACGTGAAGCTCACTGAAAAACAAGGCTCTACAACAGTGCACCAAGCCAACACTAGGTGGTCAAAAATGATGAGTAGGGCCACCAAAAGAATCCTGAGATTGACTTAAAAATCTTGAGATGTTTTTTTAAAATGTTGGGTTTTCATATGAGTTTTCTGGTTTTGTGTTCATGTGTTCAAGCTTTTCTCCACAATCAGGAGGGCTAGAAATGGGGTTTTAAATTCTGTGCCCTGCCAAGTACAGTAGGTTCCTTGTCCATGGCTAGAGCTCCAGGTGCTGGTAATACAAACTAGTAATAGTCACCAGACTCAGGGGCTAGGTCTACACTAGAAAAGTTAGGTCGACTTTGTTAAGTCAATTGTAATAAGGTCGACTTTAAGTCGACCTTATTAAAGTCGACTTAACGAAGTGGACTAAGTTGACTTTGTTAAGTCGACCTAACCACCTTTAAGTCGACTTAAGGGTTACTCCATGTCCACATTGTCCTTAAGTCGACTTAAGGAATTGACTTAAGGGTTGAGTCGACTTAATGAGTGGTAGTAACAAAGTAGACTTAAGCTTTCATTAAGTCGACTTAAGGACTTTCTTAAGTCGACTTAATGAAAGCCTAGTGTGGACATGGCTTAAATTATGTCGATTTAAGCCTCCTTAAGTCAACTTAAATTGCCAGTGTAGACATAGCCAGGGTGCCTGGCACCTGAAGGAAAACATCGAGTGTGAAGTTCTACCAGAGTTATCATTTGCTGTGGAGTTGAGATCAGCAGTTTCATCTCGCCATAGAATACACAAAGGGTGCACTGGGGGGAGGGTGGACTTTAGCACAGTGCACACTTCCAATATAAAAACCCTTCTGCTAAAATATAATCTCCTAGCTAGATTTGTACAGGTAGAGGAGAAGAGAATGTGCTGAAAAAGAGAAAAGCCTTTTGTACTCACTGCTTGTGAGCAACTCTTTAAAGATACAAACTTGATTTTCATTCATGCAAAAATCTGTCAAAATAAACCATCAGTTTCTATATCTCAGAGCCATCTGTGGTAATCTAATCTTGCAAAACACTTTTTTTCACTAGAGATAAGAGACTTTCAAAACACAACACCACTCCTTAGCATGACTCCACTAGAATGATCATCTGGACAGCACAGTGATGAGAAGCTTCTTTTTTCTGCTTGCTTGATCTTTACATAACAAGGAGAGTAAGGAAAGCAATGATCGGTGCTAGAGACTAAAGAAGAATGTTCCAGTAATTAGAGCACCAACCCACACCCTGGGAGGCCTGACTTTAGATCCCTGCCTTGCTACATACTTCCTAGATGCCCCTGGTCCTTAATTCCTCACCCCAGGGAAATTGTGAGGCTACAAGCATTGACGACTATGATGTGCGCTAGGTGGGAATGGGGGTGAGGGAGTCATGTACGTACCTTAGGCTATGCTTACACAGCAGTAAAACACAGCTGGCAGGCCCCTGTCTGTTGACTTGAGCTTCAGGGCTATAAAACTGCAGTGTAGATTATTTGGGTTGGAGCCTGGGGCTCTAAGACCCTTTTCCCCTTGCAGGACACTAAAGCCTGGGCTCCAGCCTAAGCCCTAAAGTCTACACTGCAATTTTACCCCCCCACTCCCCAACACTCAGAACCTGAATCAGCCACGGGTGTTTTATTGCACTGTAGACCCAGTCTTAGATGTGATCCTCATGACATTAAAACCCATGAGAATTTCAGGTTAAAAAAACCTGATGTAATTGCAGTTTCTAACTTTTAAGGTTACATTTCATTGTGAAAGAATTGTGATTTGCTTGGTTGGGTTTTTTTGTTTTTTTTTTAAACTAAAATTTGCAGATCTAGTTGCCTACAGCTCCCTTATGGTTTGTTTCTTCTTTCTATATGGCAGCGACAACTAGAGATATCCCAGTCAGGATAGGCCACTGTTTTGTGCTGTGCTGTAGTGATACACAAGTGGGCAGGCTCCCTACTGCCACTCGCCTGACACTAACTGGGGGGGCCTAACCTGCAGCTTCTGTTTCCTTATATTAATTATTATGTCGTGAGCTATATGCAGCAGCAGCTGCATAATTTGTTTAGCACCAAAAGTGTGCTAGGTTCTTTGTTTATTACAGCATTCACATTAACTAATCCTCATACCCTTGCGGATATGACTATTACCACATCTTTATAACAGGAGGAAACTGAGACTCAGAGGTGAAATGACTTCCTCAAGGCGCGGGGCAGAGTTTATAAGAGGCAGCCTCCCCTGACTGGCTGGTCTTTGCCTCCCCACTGAGGCAGGGCGTGGCCACCACTGGGGGCAGTATCTGGCCTTGGCCAGGGTCCCAGGGCTGTGGTCGGCAGCAAGAACCGGCCCCATCTGGGGTCCCAGAGCTGCCCATCCACGGTCCTGTGGCCACCGGCGGCAGTGAGAGCTGGCCCCGAGGTCCCAGAGCCATCGTTGGTGGCGAGAGCTGGCCCCGTTCGGGGTCCCAGAGACACCAGCAGTGGTGAGATCCAGCCCCAGCCAGGGTCCCGGAGCTGCCACTCATGGCAGGATCTGGCCTTGGGCCTGCCTGCAAGAGCCAGATCAAGCCTGGGGCAGGTGAAGGAGTGTGACTGGGGGAAGGTCGGGGGTGGGGCTGCCTGGGGTGGCTGTGGAGCTGCCTTCAAAAAGTGCCCGTGTCAAGGCCACACAGTGAAACAGAAGCAGGATTATTACCACTCCTCCAGACCACAATGCCTGCAATCGTACTAACACAAGGAGTGGGTCCTGCACTATGCAGCTTACAATTTTATAAACATAGCTCAGCGTTCTGGTGAAGCAGTAATCCCCCACAAGAGTGAAATCTGAGACATTTATGTGTGTGTATAAGCAGGGCTCCAAGAGGTGTTTATAACATTGTTCGCAGATTTCCTGTATTTTATATTATATTTTGGAGCAAATGTGGACACAGCATGGTACAAAAGAGAAAATATTCTTTTCGGTGCTGGGCTTTCCTGGTCATTTCCCACTTTCCAAGCTCCAGCTTTTCTCTTTTCTTCCTACTTCTGTTTGTTCCCTCTCCTGCCTGGCACCTTCAGAATCCCTCTGTTCTCCCCTTTCTGTCTTCCTCATGGCCTTAGACAAAGGGAACATATAGCTAGCAAAACTGGCCAACTGGGAATCCTCCTGTTAATGAAGTGTCCGCACCTGCTGCAGAGCCAGCAAAATGGCATGAAGGTTGGGGGGCTAGGGCAGGCTAAAGGGTGTGCAGGAGTGTCCAGAGTGCCTGAATAGCTCCTTGTGTGCTCTGACCTGCAGAAGGGGTCAAAATAATTATTAGCCAGTCCCAGCATATGCAGGAAACCTTTCTTTTTCTCCCTTGAAACCTGCACTCTGGAGAAGTTACAGACTCATAGGTTAGAAGAGACCAATATGATCATCTAGGCTGACCTCCTGCTCAATTCAGGCCACAAAGCCTGCCTCAGCGACTCCTGATATAAATCTCTAACCTATGACTGAGTTATTGAAATCCCCAAATCATTGTTTAAAGTCTTTAAAGTACAGAGAATTCATTAGCAAGTGAGCCAGCCATGCTCCATGCTACAGAGAAAGGTGAAAAATCCCAAGAACACTTGCAAATCTGCCCGGGGTGGGGCAGGGGGCAAGGATTCCTTCCTGACCCCAATATGGTGATCAGTTAAACCTCTAAGCATGTGTGCAAGACTCACTAGCCAGACACTCAAGAAAGAATTCTCTGTAACAACTCAGAATCCACCCCATCAAACAACTCTGCACAGGCCATTGGCATATCCACCACCAGTAGTCAAAAATCAGCCAATTGCCAAACTAGGCTGTTCCATCATACCATCCCCTCCACAAATTTATCAAGCTCAGGTTTGAAGCCAGCTAGGTTTTTTGCCCCCATAGCTCCCCTTGGAAGGTTATTTCAGAACTTTACTCCTCTGATGGTTAGAAACCTGCATCTAATTTCAAATCCAAATTTTCTGATGGACAGTTTATATCCATATGTTCTTGTGTCCACATTGGCGCTGTACTCAGATTCCTCTTCCTCCCTGGTATTTATTCCTCTGATGTATTTATAGGGAGCAATCATATCTCCCCTCAACCTTCTTCTGGGTAGGCTAAACAAAATCAGCTTTTTGGCTCCGTCTACACTTGTAAATTAAGTCGACTTAAGCTTGCTTAAGTCGACTTAATTTACCCTGTGTCTACACTACAGTTTCCTTAAGTCGAGTTAAGCAACATGCTTAAGTCGACTTAAGGAAAATAAAGTTGACAATGAAAATTAAGTTGACTTTATTAAACCTCAATTTAATTCGATTTAGGGCTTAAGTCGACTCCCTAGAGTCGACTTAAGCCAGTGTAGACGTGGACTACCCCTAAGTTGACTTAGGGCTACCCCAGGACTGCACCAATGCCCTCCTTGCCGGGGGGGGGGGGCACAGGGGAAGCCTAGCATGCCCCCCCACAGGGCAGTGCAGAGCCCTGCCCGCCCTACCCCTATGCCCTGCCAGGGTCCCTGTCCCCCTTTGCCCCATTGTACATATGTACAATGGGGCAAAGGCTGAGCCCCCTGGCACCAGTGTGGACGCTCTAGGTCGACTTTGTAAGTTCCCCCCAAAGTCGACTTAAAATTTAAGTGTAGACTCACTAAGTCGACTTAACTTAGCTAAAGTCGACTTAAATTTCCAAGTGTAGACATAGCCTTTAAGTTTCCTCTCATAAGGCAGGTTCTCCAAGTCGGGGGGAGGAGGAGGTCATTTGAGAATTGAGGCTCTGGTCTTCTTTCTCTTTTTCCCAGTTCATTCCTCTCTCCTTCTTGTCCCTCTTTCAAACTCTTTCCCTCCACTACTCCTGTCCTGCCTGGCAAAGGAGATAAGATATTTCAGAAACAAGGGAAAGGTCACCTGGTCCAGCATGACTTTTCTCCACCACCTCCCGCCTTTTTTTTGTTTATCTTAATCCCAACTTTCTGCTTTTTCACCATACTCATCAATTCTCTCTTCCACAAACAGATCTAGGTTTTGCTTGTACTCCCGCATACTCTTTACTTCAATTGCCTTTCCTGGTAATTTGCTCCATATGTTTATTACCCTTTATAGTTCCTCGCTTATTTTATGCTACCATGATCCACTCCTTGGGCCAACCTCAGTGGACAGCATCCCCAGCTCTTCCCATGTCGCTGTCCCTAGACAAGGGACTGTCAATTCTATCAGTCCCTCAGGCATTTTTGGGGAGTGTTTTCTCAAAGCACAGCTGGGCATGTTCTACCTAGAAAAGTGGAGGAAAAAGAAATACCTAGAATAGCTACTAAGTAAGTATGTTGTGAGCTGTAGTCTGCACAATGTTTATATCAATTAACTAACAGTTTATTTTGAAAAGTTCACTATGCTAACTTTAAAGTGTTTTCCTATAAGCCTAATTCTAAACAGACTGCGAACTCTCCAGAGCTTTTTGTTCTGTTTGTACAGTACCTACCAGCTACTAACACAATGCAAATAAATAGGAATATTTGAGTGCAGAGCTTTTCTGACCAGTCTGCTGATTAGATTTTCATACATACCAGACCATGTATAGGCCTGCTAGGTCCCAGCACTGCAGGTGGCAGTGGAAGCTGGGTAATATTGCAGCTATTTTGTGGCTGCTGCCCATGTTCCTGCACTCCTCAGAGACACATCTGCCTCACCCTTACCCCTACGGGCATAAAGCATCCATCTGCTGCCACCTGTTTGCTGTACCTCCTTCCCCAGCCCAGCAAACCACCTATTCTAAAAGCCTTGAATAGCACAGGCTAACTCCCGCTTGCATTCTTGCTCACTTAGGCCAAATTTTGCAAATTGCCCTCTAATTTTGGGGGCTGCGTATTTGAGTCTCCTTCCTGTGATGAGCACAGAACAACTCTACTTGAAGTTAAAACAAGGAGAGTCCTGTGGCACCTTATAGACTAACATATTTTCTTCAGCATAAGCTTTCATGGGCTATAACCCACTTTGTCAGCTGCATGAACTTGAAGTTGTGGAGACTAGGAGGGCTCAGCACTTCTCAACATCAGGCCCCATATTGGGCAGGATGTAGGGGCCCGCATATTCTCAGGCAGATCTTACATCCTGCTGGCTGCCACTGAGCAGTCCACTCAGAACTAATGGACACAAGGAGCTAGTGTAACCTTCAGGTGGGCTAAAATTCATTCAATTGCCCTTCTCCAGTGCCTCACAGAAATAAACCCCAAAGCAGCTGGGGACCCAGGATCCAGTCTCTATGGGATTCACAGCAAAGACTGCTCAGTTACCCTCCCACACTAAAATACTACTAAAAGCAAACATAACAATGAACTTTATTAACTACTAACTAAATAAACCCTATCCTAAGAAAACAAAATACAATTAAACAGAACAATCCCTACAGAAACCCTGCATGAAAGATTCCCAAGAGTCCTGAAGTCCAGGTGGAGTTCACCCAACTCTCAGCTATAGTCTTTATTCAAGTGTAGAGGCTTGAGTGACAAGAAATAGCTGTCCTCGTCTTCTCTCATTGCAGGAATCTTCAGTAGAATTCCATGCAGGCTTTTCCTTCTCCTCTGGAACCAGCGCCATCTGGTCAGCTCACTGGTTAACCAGCCTCAGACCCATATGCATGTGCCCAGTCTGCTGCAGAAGACTCCATTAGAGGGAGAAAACATCTTGTTGTTCACTCCTGGCTCAGCTTCTCTCCTGAAAACTGAGCATATGGGCTCTTCTCAAAGCAGCTCCTGCCTGCTGTCTGCACAGACTGCTGCTCTCATGTCATCTGACTCTGACCACACCACATCACATCAGCAGGGAACCCTGTGGAGCATGCTCAAAATGCTACCGCTCCCTGCTTCCAGAAGTTTCTGGTTGTGGGCAGCTAATCTGCTCAGCAATAGTAACCCACCCTCAGTAGGTCTCTTAAAGAGATAGCCTTTTTTAGGCACATGGGTTACACTAGCAGAAATCTAACCCTTCCCCAAATCACTGCCTATGAGGATCCTGACTAGGGATGAGGACCGGCCCCAATGATTGGCCCAACCGTACCATTTCTGTGATTGATGCACTGGATTGGACTTTTGCTTGGTTCCTTAGTCTGGCTCTGACCCGTAGGCTTGACCACTTCTGCAGTGCACCAACCACTAGATCAGACACCCATGTGCCAGTCATGTGACACTCAGGAACTGTAGCATGCACGTTAGTAGACAGTGTAGAAAGACTGCCATTGAATCAGGCTCTAAGGTCCAACTTGTGGATGAGACCCATAACTAGTCCTGGACACTTCACATGAGACTACTTTCATGAGAAAGATTTGGTGCCAAGCAGCACAAACAAATTATACTCTTATTCTAAAAACTGATTAAAGAAGAGGAAACTGCACATAAAGTTTCCCACCACATGGGTAGATTCAAAACCTCACACTTATACCACGGACCTGTCTCATATCTTGTTTCAGCCATAAATCCACTGTATTGTATAACGGCAGTAGGGTTTTATCAGGAAGTAATTGTATATTTCAAATGTCTGGCAGATGTCCTAAGTTCTCTAGTTTATAACACTGACGTTTTAAAATAAGACATAAAATTCATTAAAAAGCAGTATCCTCATCCCCAAGCTTTTAAAAGTCATAAGCTGGGCTTCAACAATCCTGAGATTTGATTATTATTTTTTAAGCCAAAGAATCCAACACTTATTTTCTTTCTGGTTTCTGAGCTTCTAAGTGCATTTGCATCAACATTTTCAAACTTCTCTGCAACCACGGGGACTAGAAATGTGCCTTAAAAAAAAAAGCTGAGACTCTCCCTTAATCACATGCTTCCACAGGCTGGGACTTTACAAAGAATGCCAAATATTGGAAGGAGTTGGTCATGCTGAGAATGCAAAATTTTTACACAAAAGGTAGTCTAACAATATAGATGATGTCTACCCACGGTTTTCATAAAAGGGATGCCAGGGGACGGATAGATCCTATATTTCTTAAGAGTAATACTATATACATAATAGACAGGATTAGAACAGGCAGCCTGAATGGATCTGCTCATTCCAATGTATTCTTTAGCAGGTGAAATGGACAAACATTTTTAGTTATGGACTCTCCATGGGCATTTGGATTCACTGGAAAGGTTGAGGAAGTTTGGCAGGTGTAGAAATGAGATGGGAAAACAGGAGACATATTTTCCCTGTAAATAATTGTCCACACATGGTGTAGCCGTGAGAGTGAGACAATAAAACCCAACTTTATGATGGCGCTGTTGGCATGTGAAAGAATGGGGCTTGGTGAAGAGGACACAACCCTGTGCACAAAAGCAAAGCAGCATGTGCTGGCACCCAGCTGTGACTCAGCACAAATTAAAAGCTGCTGGCTTTTTGCACGTCACACCCTTGTGCAGGGCCTTGGACAACCTCCAAATCTTTTTCTGTTCTGAGAGTGGGAGGGCACAGGTGAAAGTTTCCTTTCAGAGAGGTGAGTGGCTTCTCAGCTTCTGTATTTGGTCTCATTGTTCAAGGCTTCTCCTTCAGTGGGTCTGCAAACCACTGACTTCAATAGGAGAAGGATCCAAGGAAAGATAAAAAGAGCCCAAATGTGTGTGATTGCTGAAAGAATGCTCCTAAAATAGCCAATTGAAATAATGAATTCAGAGCAGTTTTATGCTGGTTTCAACATTGGGGAAAACCCTCTGAGCAGCTAAGTAGCCACACTGGGGCTGGACAGATGCCTATCAAAAAGAGGGAGGAATCTTCCCTCAATCCTGCACAATGGCTATGATGTGACTCTGCAGGCCTCCCATGCCTGATTTGGCAGGAGGAAATTCCCTGGTCCCTCTTCAACCTGCTCATGACTATCTGCCACCTGACATTCAAAGGGCCACCGCTTCAGGAGCAAAGCATCCTGCCAATGGTATACCATGGCTCTGCTCCCAAGCATGCATATGCAGTTGCACAAGCAGGATGTGCCCTGAAATCAATGCTGGAAAACATCCCTAGGAAGCATCCTCTATGGACTGAATGATGCTTTCATGGGAAGTACATAGGGAGTGGCAGAGAAGCTGGGTTGCACTGGATTAAGAAGGTATGGAAATGTTTACTTCCTCTGTTGGATGGAGCCAGACGATTTGACTATCCTGGGAGGACTGGCCTTACTTTAAAATGCTTTCTTTCTGTAAATAATTGATAAGATGAGAGTAAAAAATAATGCCTAAGAATGACTGTGAGACACAAACTGCCCCTCCCACTTGTTTAAATAACATGAAGGTTGTGACACAAGCTGAGGAACGAAAGGAAATTTACAGATATAGCTGCCTACTTCAGCCAAGTCACACATGGCCCTGGCAACCCACATCTGAAGGAGGTCACTTTTGTATTTCGGTTCCCACAAACAAAAAAAGCCACCAAGATGCCCAGCGGGGAGATATGTAGGAGCACGTCTGCGTGCACTCGGCTGAAGACAGAGCAGGTTTCAAACCTGAGTGTCTGATACAAGGGGGCACATTGGCAATGCGAGCATCAGCCTACATCTTATTTCCATTCCATGCTTGACGTTAAAAGGATCGACACCGGTCCAGGGTCTGCAGCTGTGCCATGCTACGGAAGTGCTCAGGGCTGTCTCCGGTCTGTGAAATCAGTTCTCTACATCACCGAGACTGGGATTTTCACCTGCTCCTGAGGAAATCGGGCACCCTAGTCTCTGGAAATATCAGTGGTATTTGGGCGACTAACCTTTGTCAGCTCCTTTGAAAATCCCAACCGAAGGGCGCAAGCGTAACTGTAAGCTCTGGCATCTGGGGAGGAGTGGCATGGAGCTACACTGCCCTAGCAGGGGCCCCAAGACACACGGCTCTTCAGGCAGGCGTAATGGCTGCTGCCCTCACCACTCTTTGCAAATGGTAATGCTCACTCCCTGCTCCGTGGAAGGCACAGGGGGCAGAAAGTGGCACCGTAGCCACATCCTTCTCCCCTCCAACTCCTCTGGGAGGAATCTACTGCTGGCTGTGGTGCTAGACTCTTATATAACTTCTGTTCTTCTGAGTTCAAAGAGTGTGACTGAACCCAACCCCTCAATGGGAACAAGGAAAGAGAAAACTCTCTCCCTACCCCATAATCTACCAGTTCATTCCCCCTGACAGCCTACACAGTCAAATTCTCCTCTCCCACCCATTCAAATCAGGAGTAGCTGCTCCACTGAAGTCTGAGGAGTTACACTGCTGTAAACCTGGCAGAAGCAAGCGAAGACACTAAAGCTCTTCCCAGGTATTATTTCTGAAATGCAGCATAGTTGTCTGGTGACAAGGCAGATCCATGAGCGTCGCTGGGGTTCTTGCGAGATCCATTCCAGCATGTCAGCATTTCCATAAGATATGCCCCTGTTTGCAAGGGCTTATAAATCAGATATAAAAATTCACGGTGAAATTCGCTGTGCAGCTTTTTCCTCTGAATATGCTTTAATAATTGAAAAGCAGCTATGTCTTACTCAATGAAATGATAAGGTGCAGCTTATTAGTCTGTACTGTGAACTATGGCTGCTTTAATCCTTTCACACACACATACACACGAGTATTTTTTAAAGTTTTAAAACAAATCTCCCCTGCATAGGCAAGCTAACATTTTTCTCCAACAACAAATACACCATAATGGTTATGTCAAAGGCAGCCAGCTTAATGTAAAGAGGTCTGGGTCTTTGAAAGGCTCCTCTCCTCCACCAACCAGCTGGATTGATCATTTGGACCTGAAAATCTTCCAAGTCAGCATTTGCATAGTACACAGAATCTGGAACTTCCCGCTAGAAGGGGTCATTTAGACATGGATACAATTATAGGCTTACCAGGAATGTTTCCTGTATATCTAGAAAAGGATCCAATTTAGTTAACAGTTATATACTAGATTCTGCCTTTTTTTATCTGTTTACTTCTATATTTATACCATTCCAATTTCCACAGTATCTTGTCATGCAGAGAGGAGCTAGGGGAGGTGTGGCTCAGTGGCTGGCTTGTATTACACACACACAGTCTCTTGGCTGAGACAGATTTCTCAGTGCACCCTCCACACCAGCCAACAAAGCAAGGATCTCAGGAATGGAAAGTGCTTCTGGTGAGCCTTCCTTTCTGCAGACTGGAGCAGAGGGGCCCACGATTCTTGTTTGAAAATGTAACAGCTGGGAGATGGAGGCTGGCGTCATGGGCTGAACAGAGACAGGAACTGATTTCTCAGTAGTGTATAAAAGATAGGTTGTGAAGGGCTTTGAAGGTGAAGCCAAGTAGCTTACATCTGATGTATGTGACAGAGACAGGAGAGCCAGTGGACGGGACCCAAAATGAAGGTGACATGGTCAGAGTGACTAGCTAGGAAAATTATTAATGATGTGGAGGAGGATGGGGGAATTGCTCCGTCAGCAAGTTTGCAGATGACACTAAGCTATGGGGAATGGTAGATACCCTGGAGGGTAGCAATAGGATACAGAGTGTCCTAGACAAATTGGAGGATTGGGCCAAAAAAATATCTGATGAGGTTCAGCAAGGACAAGTGCAGAGTCCTGCACTTAGAACCGAAGAATCCCATGGACTGCTATAGACTGGAGCTTGACTGGTTAGGCAGAAGTTCTTCAGAAAAGGATCTGGGGCTCACAGTGGACAAAAAGCTGGATATGAGTCAACAATGTGCTCTTATTTCCAAAAGGGTTAGTGGCATATTGGGCTGCCTTAGCTGAAGCATTGCCAGAAAATCAAGGAAAGAGATTATTCTCCTCTGTTTGGCACTGGTGAAGCCACATTTTGGAATATTTTGCCCAGTTTTGGACAACTACAGACAGGATGATAAATTCCAGAGGGGTAGCCATGTTAGTCTGTATATAGCAAAAACAACGAAAGTCCTGTGGCACCTTAAAGACTAACAAATTTCTTCGGACATAAGCTTTCATGGGCTGCAACCCACTTTGTCAGATTATGTCTGAAGAAATTTGTTAGTCTTTAAGGTGCCACAGGACTTTCGTTGTTTTTACAGAAAGGATGTGGACAAACTCTAAAGAGTTCAGAGGAGGGCAACAAAAACGAGCTGGAGCACATGACTTATGAGGAGAGACTGAGAGAACTAGGCTTGTTTACTCTGCAAAAGAGAAGAATGGGAGGGATTTCATAGGAGCCTTTAATTACCAGAAAGGGGATTCCAGGTAGAATGGAGCTAGGCTGTTAGCAGTGGTAGTAAACAGGGCGGTCCCGTGGGGGGAGCAGGGCCCAGGGTCAGTTAGCTGAAGCGGGGCCCCGTCCCCATTGTGGAGGGGAGCGTGGCAGGCCGACAGGCCCGCTCCGCCCCCCAGGGAGCCAGCCCTGGGCCGGGAAGCCAATGCTGCCGGCGTGGGGAGCTGGCTCCGGCCCAGGCCCCGGCTGCCATCTGTTGCGGGGGGCCGGGGGGCGGGGGGGACCAGGGGAGCCGGCTCCAGCTCTGGAGGCTGAGGCCGCCTGTGGGCGGGAGCTGGGCCCAGGCTGGGGCCAGGAGGCCGAGGCTGCCTGTGAGGGGGTAGGGGTGGAGCCGGAGTTGGCTCCGGTCCCGGCCCCAACCCCGGAGGCCGCTTGCTGGCGGGAGGGAGGGAGGGAGCTGGCGGCCCAGACCCGTGCCGGGAAGCCGAGGCCGCCTGTGGCGTGGAGACGGACATTTGGAGCAAGCTGGCCCTAAGGCCGGGCCCCACGTGCTCCGCCCCTAGGCCTGCCTGCTCCACCCTGGGGGTGGGGAGGGCCGGCCCAGGGGCCGGGCATAGTGCTCCTGGCCCGCCTCGCCCCACTGCCTTCGGCTCACTGCTGAAGGCAGTGGGGTGGCTGTGGAAGGAGGGGCTGCGGCGCACGCGGGCCTCGCACTGCCCCGCTGGGAGCAGGACAGTGCGGGGCCCGGGGTGATCGCAGAGCCCGGGGCAATCGCCCCGTTCGCCCCCCCAGGGACGGCCCTGGTAGTCGATGGCAGACCTAGAAACAATGGTTTCAAGTTGCAGTTGAGGAGGTCTACGTTGCACATTAGGAAACTTTTTTAGCTAGCAGGGTGGTGAAGCACTGAAACAGGTTACCTAGTGAGGTAGTGGAATCTCCCTCCTTAGAAGATTTTAAGCTGTGACTTGAAAAAACCCTGGCTGGAATGATTTAGTAGGGGATGGTCCTGCTTTGAGCAGGCGGTTGGACTACACGGCCTCCTGAGGTCTCTTCCAACCCAAATCACCTACGTATAGCTTTGCAGCAGTGTTTTGAATAGATATCATTTTTTGTCTGTCTTCATGTTTCGAGGTATCAGGAGTTTGACTAATTGCACCTAATTCTATGTGAAGGTCTATTTTCAGTTAGCATTGCTGTTTTCCAAAGGATTTTTCACTTGTAGGTTTTCTGAATTCTCAGCTGTCCTATCTAAGGGCCTTACTGTATCCATACTCAAGTGAGTAATGTAGTTTGGATCACTTGCATGAGTAGATGCCCATCAATGCTATTTACTTAGCACTGCATAACTGAGCTCTGTCCTGTGAACAAATACTGAAAAATGAATACAATTGGCCAAATGCTCCCAGATGCAGACACAAAACTTGCATCCCTTTCAAAGGGAACTGTGAATGCAGAGTCAAGGGCAGCATTTATAAATAATATGGAGGAAGCATATGTTAGTCATTATTGGGCTGCACAGTAAACACACTGGGTTTTTCGAGAGCTATCCTGAATTTAAGACCTACAATGAGTATACTTTCCAGCTAGATCTTTTTTTAATTTGGCCTCATTAACTGAAAACTGTCCATTTAATGCCACACATGATAATACTTTTATTGGTTTCTTTTATGATCTGCAACAGATTAGCTACAGAGAATTTACACTGGAAGCCCTAATTAGACCTTTATAGGTACCCATAATTTTCTTTTCATGTACCCATAAAGACTGATAAATTAATCCACAAGTACACAGACACAGTCCTCTTCTCTCTCTTTCCTTGTTTTGATACACCCCTTAAAAAAAAAAAAAAAAAAAAAAAAAAACCAGCCTTCCACAACTCCCTTCTGTTTATTTTCCTTGAAAGTCTAATTTCTAATAGACAATTCAACCAACTGCAATATTTTTCCATATTGGATGCCAGGGAATAAGAAGCAAACAAGATCCTTTCTTATCATTTAATCATTTCTATTCTAGGCAGAAACAGAAGGGGGTGTAATCTGTCATCTTTAATTTTGGGTCAGTTATTTAAATGCAAGAACTATATAAAAAATAAATGCAATAGCTAGCAATTGTCAGGTAATCAATGAAAGGTGAGGGGAGGGGTCGGGGCAGAATCTTTCCAGGAAAAGGAAAACACACCATAATCACACTCTTGAAAATACTTCTCACACCAGTAATTATTATCTGTTAGCAGAGACAAAAGGATAGTGTTCATTAAAGGTCAGGGCCTTGATTCAGCAAACCATCTTGATTCATCAAAGCACTGAAGCATGTGTTTAACGTTAAGAGTATGCTTAAGTGTTTTGATGAATTAGGACAGCTTTAAGGAAGGCCTTAAGCATTTTGCTTAAACAGGGTTTCAAACCTTCTACCCTAGCTGCCTAAGTCTGCATTTACAAGTACACACAGGCAGTTGTTGTGTTCCTCCTGAAAGAGAAGAGACAAAAATCAAGTGTAGAAAACGCACAGAGTCTGGGACATCCAGATTTTGGCACTCAGCACTCTTTAGTATGAAGAAGACTGAGGAACATAGCTGGTTGCTGCAGTAAATCATTTCAAAGGGAGGGCCTAAATTCTGGCAGAGATCAACCGTCAAAAAGATTGCTGGCTATACACCAGGTATCTGTGCCTGTAAAGCAGTTGCTGCACTCAGGAGTCTATGCACAACTACCCTCTTGGGTATCAAAATAAAAGCTGACAAGAATACAATGGTACACAGAAATTATAGTAGCGAATTATCAACCATCTGCTACAAAGGTGAAAACATTGCTACAAGCCCCTAAATAGCATAGCTATATCAAGAAAAAAAAAGTTGCACCAGGTAATGAAACAAAGGAAAAAGCCATCAGCTGGCTCTCAGGATGGGCCATAGGGAGTAGGGTAATCGGTGTGGGTGAGCGAGAAGAGATGCTACAGCAAAATAACAATTACCGGCCATCACACCATCAGCAAAGGGAGAAAAGCAGTAGCTTCATGTACTTTAGCAATAACATCTGGGGGAATTCACTCCAGATAATCACCCCAGTGAGAAATTTATAAGGGCTGAGGGCAGTTAACAGGCCATTTGAGGATATTAATCTGATGGGAGATACTCTGGAGAATGTAACTTTGATTAAAAGAAGCTGTCGGATGTGATATATGGACAAAGGGTTTTAAAGCTAAAACAGACGGTTCAGAGTAGCATACTGGAGGCTACAGCCTGCAAGGGGCGTGAGGAGACCTGGCTTCTATTATTGACCCTGGAGCGGATTGCCTGCAAGGTATGGCACCCACAGGAGTGGCACTGGTGTAAATGAGAGGAGACTCTCGGTGTAGGTGTAGGTTGGCGTCTCTCTCCAATTCCAGTGGTTGCCAACTTTTTATTTTCTGTCAATTGGACACTCCAGCAAGAGTGCTGGAACCTCTCCTCTGTCCCAATCACGCCTTCCCCTCTTCTGCCCCCACTGTTTGCTGCTCTCCTCACAACCCCCGCCTCCTCGCTGGATCACTCCACCCCCACCAGCCGGGCTCCCTCTGTTCTGGGATGGGAACTGCAGCCCCTTATGCAGGTAGGAGGCACAATCCAAACTCACATTAAGGCCATGTCTACACTAGAAAATTGTTCTGCAATAAGTCTTTGCACTATAATAAATGCACTGTATTTATAGCACAATTGCGCGTTACACTGCGTTCCTTGTAACACAAAGGAGTGTCCACGCTGTTTTTTGCATTTCCACAAGAAAGAGCATTGAATTGTGGGCACCTATCCCACAGAGCCACTTGTCAGCTTCCAGCGCTAGGAACCCTGGGTAGAAGGAGAGGTGTGCTGAGCACTGTGGGTAAATTTACAAATTCCCCTGGGACGCTGTGTTTCCTTATCATCATTCTCTGTAGCTACTAGCAACTTGCACCCTTTTTCAACGGTGCCCCAGGAAAACAGGAAAAAATTCAAAAGTTCCCAGGTCTCCAAGGAGGGAGGGGCTAGTCACGTCAGAGCAGCAAAGTGCAAGCAGAAGACCAGAGTGGTCAGGCTTGGATTCTGGGACATTTCCGGAGGCCACTTATTGCAGAAGAAATTCTGTCAGCATTTACACACACTTGATAGCGCAAGAGCTGTTCCGCAATAGGTGTTATGACTCTCGCACAGATGGTGGTATTGTTCTGGTATAACAGGGCACTTGTAATGCAACAAGGAGCATTCAGGTGTGCATGGTGGGCTTGTTTTTCCGCACGAAGATGGCTTATTCTGCAATAAGTCTCTAGTGTGTACAAGACTCTGCTCCTCCCTACGCCGGGAGGCTAGCACATTTGCTCAGAGGTTGTGTGTTTTCACTTGATGTTTTGCATGGACTCATGGATTCAATTTACACCCAACATAGCTGAGGAGAGAGGGGAGGAAGGTGGCACTGTCGCATGGGTTGAGGTAAGGGGTTGTGTATCCCCTCCCTCCTTTGTGATGCCCTCTATGTAGACGAGAGGAGGAGTGGATGGTGAGGAGCCATCTAAACTCCTCCACATCGCCCCAGTTTCCCCTCCATCACGGTGGGGATCCTCAGCTTTCCAGCTGCTTTGTGCTAAGCAGTCAGGGTCAAAATGGAGGATGCAGCACGTAATGTTTAAATATCCCTAAATATTGTAATTAGGGATTAAATCACATTGGCTGTAAAATAAAGCACAGTAAAAGGGAATGGGGCCAGGCATGGAACATATTGGGTCTAACTCACTAAGGCTATGTCTACACTTACAAAAACTAATTCAGACTAATTTTAGTTAGTTTGAATTAAGTTAATTCGAACTAGCATGACCCCACTAGAATGCTAGTTCAAACTACCCACGTCCATGCAGGGCACTTGCTTAGTTCGAATTAGTCAGTTGCAGGAAGGTCAATCTGCCGATTAGTTTGAATTAAGCAGTTAGTTCGAACTAATACGGCCACATTGATTTCATTCGAACTAACTATTTCGAATTAAGGGTTAGTTCGAACTAAGCAACCGAATTTATTAGTTTGAATTAAGGAAGCCCTTAATTCGAACTATTGGAAGTCTAGTGTGGCCAAAGCTTAAGTTAGTTTGAATTAAGCTTCCTTAATTCGAACTAACTCGCAAGTGTAGACATAGCCTAAGATTTATTGATGCCTGAACTGTAAGAAATTGACACCAGGTGCTAGTCTGACCAATTCCATTTAATTAAGGGGCAAAATCTGGTCCTCGCACAACCCCACTGCAATCAAGTGAGGGAGGGCAGAGTTTGGGCCCTAGACCTGATCCCAAGCTCTTTGTTTAGTAGGTATTTTCAGGTGTGGTTTATTAGGAATGGCAAATGACACCTGTAGCCTCCAGCTTTGTGATGACTCTCCCATGTGCCGCTGACACAGTGCCTGGCACTTGATGCTGCACCTGTTGAAGGCAAGACCTTGGTCCCTTCCTGAGTCCCTCTGCTCTTATTGGCCACTGTCATTTTAACTCAGAGACGGAAAAGGCCTGCCCTAAACAAGAGGATTAATGACATAGCACAAGCTCTCTTCTTTAAATGTCCCCAATGCACCAGGCACACTGTGTCCTGTGGAAACCATTTAAATTGACCCAATTATGTCCAAGAGTCCCACGGTAGCTAACTTAGACAACCCACAGTGCACTACGCTGACTAACTACAGCATACGCTGTCTTTAATGGATGACCCAATTCTGGAAGCTGCAGAGAATCTACTGGGTGCCTCGGGGCTGGTTTTACACTAGGAGCTACTATTAGGATCGCTACACCCCTCAGGTGTGAATGGTCCACACCCCTGAGAGACATAGCTGTACTGACCTAACTCCACGTGTGTACAGCGTTAGGTCATTGGAACAATAATCTGCCAGCTTAGCCACCACCTCTTGGAAAGGTGGATTCACTACAGCAATGGGAGGCAGTGAGGGAGGCAGGGTCTAGCCTGAAACGCTACTGCAGCTGTGACACTGTAGCATTTTTAGTGAAGACATAACCCCAGGTCTGGTCTACATTATAGACCTATATCAGTATAAGTGTGTCACGCAGGGATGGTGAACAACCCCCCATGGAGATAGCACTCTGTCGGCAGGAGAGATTCTCTTGCTGGTTCAGGGGCCCAGCACCATCCAGGAACTCAGAGGATTAGATCCACACTTTTCAGATGGTCTGTACTATACACCAGATAGTTTGTCATCCTGCTTTTTACCAGCCAATGGAAATAACCTCCACAGCACAGTAAAGAGCACACTGAAACCATTACACTTCACCTTACAGGGTCACACAGAGCCAGCTGGGATTTAATCCCTTTGATTGCTAGTAGCAGCAGGGAAAATGGGTTCTGTGCATTCTGACAGCAAGATCTGTCTTCATAAGGTTCTGTTTTTTAATTCTTGTAATTCTTTTTTAAATTTTTTGTTAAGTCTGTAATATAAAATGTTTTAAATAAGAATGGATGGCATGCAGAGTTGGAATCCACACTAGTTGGAATCCTCGCTACATTACTGCCAGTCGTCAGACATTCGGGACATCATGAGTCAAACCGGACCTCTCTCAAAAAAGCAAGGAACAAACAAACAATGAAAACCACATGAAATTAGCTTAATATTCATGCAGGATTTTTTTAAAAGTAATACATTCCAGTTCTGGTTTCTGAGCCTTTAGGATGCACTTAGATCTGTTCAAGCTTTTCTCTGCTACCAGAAGACTAGAAGCTCACTTTGGTTTTTCAGGGACAGCTGAGATCCTCACATTATCTTTTGTATCCAGGAGCTGGAACTTTAAGAAAAACATCAGATAGTGTGAGACTCTCAGTAGAATCAGAAGCATTGGCCATACTGTTTAATGGCAGGAGAAAAGTCTGACAAGGACACAGAGAGCCCTGCAAAGACTTAAAGAACCTAAAACGTCCTCATGTATAAAAAATATCTTTTCCTGAAGCTCTTCGCAGTGTGTGAACCTGAAATTTGATATCAAGCCCTTCTTGTGTAACCAATATTGGTACCAGTTTTAAAAGACATCACCATCACCCAAGAACTGCACTGAAGACGGCTTCCTATAAGGCACTCAACGCCCTCTACTCCCACTGACATCAGCGGGAGGTGAGGGCATCCCGCACTCTTGCTGATTTCACAATGGGTCTGAAGAAGTGCTTGTGAGACTGGAGCAAGGAATGACGTCCTGCGACTTGTCTCTCAAGACAGCTATTCATTTTCATGGAGATTTCTGTAATCCAGAGTCTTCGGTTTCAACAGCAGAACTAAAAGGAGTGGGAGGAGGGGTTGATTTTGCTATTTCCCCCCTCACTCTTACTATACTTTAAATGTGCCTAAGTGTCTCCTCCATTTCTGGAATCCAGAGCAGGCATATCTGGGCTGTGGAGAGGATGGAAAGAGTGGAAATTTGATTGGGCTTTGGTGGCTATATATCAAGCAGGGGCTGAGAGAGATGGCCCCTTTAACCTAGGGTGACCAGATGTCCCAATTTTATAGGTAGAGTCCCAATATTCAGGGCTTTATTTTACATAGAAGCCTATTACCCCCCACCTTCTGTCCTGATTTTTCACACTTGCTATCTGGTCACCCATCCCTACTTCAATCTCATAGGCTGCATCTACACTTGTAAATTAAGTCGACTTAAGCTTGCTTAAGTCGACTTAATTTACCCTGCGTCTACAATACAGTTTCCTTAAGTCGATTTAAGAACTTGCTTAAGTCGACTTAAGGAAAATTCCAAAGGGGTTAATTCGACTTAGGGCTTAAGTCGACTCCCTAGAGTCGACTTAAGCCGGTGTAGATGTGGGGTAGCCCTAAGTCGACTTAGTGCTACCCCAGGACTATACCAATGCCCTCCCTGCCAGGGGGGAGGGGGCACAGGGAGAGAGTGGCATGCCCCCCGCAGGGCAGGGCAGAGCCCTGCCCACCCTGTCCCTATGCCCTGCCAGGATCCGCGACCCCCTTTGCCCCATTGTACATAAGGTACAATGGGGCAAAGGCTGAGCCCCCTAGCACTGGGCAAGGGGTGCCCCCACTGCCCCCGTGGACCTGCCCTAGGTCCCCCAGTCCCTAGAAGTCGACCTAGGCATCCAGTGTGGACGCTCTAGGTCGACTTTGTAAGTTTCCCCCAAAGTCGACTTAACATTTAGGTGTAGACTCACTAAGTCGACTTAGTTAATATCAACCTAAATTTTCAAGTGTAGACATAGCCCTAGACATTCTCTGACCAAGAAAATGCTTACCCTATAGTCACCATCATACACTGGTTCTCGGACACTCTGGTGGGAATCCTGAGCAGGGACAACAAAGGGAAACTCCACTGTCATAGAGACTGGGAGCTGCTAGAATCAGTGAGAAAGCACATGGCTGCTGAGTGGACAGAGGACCATTCCCCCTGCACTAGAGGAAAGGAAAAACTCAGAGGAAATTTGTGTTCAAACTTGCCTTGTCTCCTTCCCACACAGAGGAGAAAATACTGCTGAAATCAGGTCCAGTAATAACTGAAAGCACATTGCCCACTGCCGTCTCTTCCTAAACCAGGGCCGATGCAGACTGTAACTCTCCAGAGGAGGGAATGTGCCCTTTATTTTTCTGAAAGACACCACATACTCTTGTGCTGTCTACAGAAAACCAGAACTTCAAAATATCCTCATAGGCATCGCTTGTTAGTCACAACACATGCCCTATACCCCAGACTCTCCAAAGCAAAGCAAGTTGCAGAGGTGCCAGGCATCCAGAAGCTGCTCCTCACTGGAGCCTTTAAGAGCTTAGTGCCACCCTAAATGTGGTAGGTGCTGGCTGAGGCAACTTATTCCTCCTTCATCATCTCTGTCCAGAGACCTAGCAATAATTAAAGCTCCCCTTCTGTGGTAGAAACCCTGAGGAAGGGTGTGCATGCCACATAGCAACAAAATTCTGCTTGCCTTCTCTTGGGTGAATCCCTCTGGAACACAGAGGGCCTTGCTGGGCTCCCTATTGTCAACTTCAAGAATTCAAATAATCAATTTCAAAAGTACAAATCAGATTCTTTTTATTTGCTTTCTGGGTTCGTACTATCAACTGTTCTTCAAAACCACAAGAGCTAAAAACTTTCTGAAAACTGAGTCTCTCATCATCACATGACTCCAGGAAATAGGGCTTTAAGAAAAACACCAGCAACCATGAAACTTGCAATAAAATCAGGAAAGATGGCAACACTGCAAGCCAGATCAAAAGTCTTCAAAGACATAGATACAAATCACACATTAATTTTTAATTTGCATGGACTCCCAATAACGTCTCGAATATATCTGCAAACTGTCGATCTTAGAAACAAAATTGCCACGGCAGGTTCACATAAAAAAACAGCACTGTGAATGAGATTTAATTGAACAGAGTTACGTGTCCTTTCTTGGAATCTGAGAACAGCAGTAAAAACCAACGTCTCCAGCCAGCATTTAACAAGAGCTGACTAGAGCCAGCTAGAGTTTGACTGTAGCTGTGTGACGAATATATATAATTTTGTTCCCATTAAAAAGGCAGGGACATTTTGACCCCCTTTCTCTTTTCCTTTCAGCTCTTGGTATTTTGTTGTGTGGCAGCATCTAGCTATTGAAATGAGTAACCAGGGTTGATGTTGGCAGTTTGGGGTGGGTATGTTAAAATTATTCAGGGCATACTCAGCCTGCCATAATGATCACACCTGCCTGCACTGGGCACAATTTGAAGATCCGGGGGAGGGTTCATGAGATGATTCTTATGATTTTTAGAGCTGCACAGCAGCTTAGATGATTCATTTAAGCTACAAAGTAAACCTCAGGTCTTTCTGGTACCAAGTTCATGCTTGAAGAGAAGCAAAATCCAGGGGCTTGGGGCTGTGCATAGGTGCCAACACAATGTACAGATTTTCAAGGGAGCATTATCCAAATGGGTCCAACACCAGGATGCACTAGGTGCGGTTGGTATAAATTCTGGTAGATTTTAGTACACACATGGGACTTTTCAAATCTCACCTCATGAAGATAAGTATTAATCCTTCCATTTTATAGATGTAAAAAGGTTTGACAAAGCCTATAGAAGCCAAGATTAGAATGAAGGAGTCCATTGCTCTCACTCCTTGATTAACCCATGAGACTCTAATGCTTCTTGCCTTGCTGAGCATCATCATAAGGTACTATAGGAATTAAGTAACGAACTTTACTGACAATTACTCCTTAAACATCCAGGTTACCAAACTAAAGCCAAAGATCAAAGGAAAAGCAGCTCTAGCACCAAATTCTAAATAAAACCTGAACAATGATCCCAGCAATTAAGATCTCTTAATTCCAGTCTCTCTTCAGAGTAACATGATGGAACTAATATTAGGAGAGAAGAATTGCTAAACAGCTAGAGAGGAATGGAACCATGAATGAGAGGCAGCACAGGTTTAAACAAATGTATTTTGCCAGACAAACACTGATTGCTTCTTTGTTTGTTTGTCAGAATTACAAAATTATTAGTGGACAAAATCTTGAGAAGGGAAATCCAATTTGCTTGCCTAGGGACACTATCAGAGGGACTAAAAATTGGCTGAAAGACCAGAACCAAAGGCTAATAGAAAGTAATGTAGCAAGTTGAAGTGATGCCTCATCTGGCCATGGCAGCCTCTCCTTCCAGAGACCCTCAGCTGGTGGTCTCCTCCACAAAAAAAAAAAAAAAAAGAAAGCGGCTACTGCCTGACAATTCGCTGGTGGCCACAGCTGGAGTGCTCCTGCTGCTGAAAGTGGGGGAAAGGTCCCCCAGCACGCTGCCAAAAGAAGCTGCCCGGAGCACTTTCAGCGGTGTGCCTAAGGACCCCGCCCCCAGCCACTGCCGAAAGAAGCTGCAGGAGCGACAGAGGGCGCCACGCTACCGCTCTGAATCGGCTAGTGTGCCTTTTTTGGCATGTGTGCTGGGGGTTGCCGACCCCTGTGGTAATGCATGTGTCAGCATGAAGATGGAGAAACTGCAATCCATGAGGACAGAGAAATAATGCAAAGGGACCAACAGAGGATAGAAAGATGAGCAGAAATGATAACAACCTGGGACATAACATGGACAATGCATGCTGCTGCATATGGAGAATGATTACCTGACGGACGAGATGGGGAAACCTGGGAAGGACTAATACTGAGAGAGACCTAGGGGTGATAGCGAGCCACCAATGAAACCTGAGTTTGCAATGTGATATGGTTCTGGGACAGGTACTCCAAAGGCTCCCTCCATGGAGCCGGGAGGCATTAGTCAGTGCAGTATAATCACTTCTAGGATTTGGTGGCCTGATCTATGCACTTTGGACCAGAAAGATGCTGACAAACTGGAGAGACTTCTGAGAGGGGGAACAAAATTACCCAGGTGGCTCGAACCTTGGTCCTGGCTGCCCTACAGGAGAACAACGACACAGGGATTCTTAGGTGCTGCAGGCCCTCCACCGGCCGCTCAGCCCTCCTCTCTGGGGTGGAATGGAACGCACAGCGCTCCGTCAGACACTCAGCCCTGCAAGCTTCAGGCAGCATCTCTCTGATCCGCCCGGAGGTGGTTTTAACATTATGCTGAGGGCTGTTCCTGTCCTTGACTGGCCCAGGATTAGGGGAGTGGAAAAGTGGCTGAGATCCCCTTTCCCTGCACCCCCTCCCAACTTCCTCTTGGCATAAAGGAGGCCTCAGCCCAGGGGCAGGAGGGATTGATTTATGAGGGAAACTGTGCATAGTTTGGCTATGAAACAACCGGGGGGAGAGGGCCTGGATGATAAGCTGCAAATATTAAAGGGTGCAAAAAGCAAGCAGGAAGGAAACTTATAGATGGCCAAATTTTCCAGAGTTTCTCAGCACACCCCAGCTCTCCATCTGGGCATGTCCCTGAGGTGGCACAACGGGAGCTGAACTCTTTTGCAAAACTTGGGTGCTGGGTCCTTTTGCAAATCTGGCCCTTGGGCTGCTGCAGTGAGGGGGATGGAACCAGAAATCATGTTCCAGTGGTTGGGACTTTTAAGTTAGACTGAACAAACCACAAGCAAACGTCCAGTAGGGCTTGATCCTTCCCTGTGAAGGAGAAGGGTTGGATGAACGGAGGGTGTTTTCCTTCTCAAACTCTGACTTTCCTGCTTCCATGATCTGCAGTGCAGGTTGCCTCTCCGGCACAACGAGCATTCCAGAAAAAGAGCATTTCAGCCCAAATCAATAATCCCCCAAGAACTCTCACCCATTCAAAACAACTGCGAAGGCGGAAGAATTTGATGAACAGATGTAGCCTGCCCCCTGGTCCCATCTGTTCACATCAGAAAACTACCACGCAATCTGGCACAGATAGCAATCTCTGCTCAAGATAGACCCTGGAGTGGAATAGCTGGATTGTTGCAGGTCAGGATTGAGACACACTAGCAGAGCTGTGTGGGAAGCTGACATAGCATCTGCCAGTGCGATCTCCGGCTAAAGTTAGTGCAATCGCGCGTTAACTGCGCTAGCAAAGTCTTGGGAAAATAAAGAACCTGTGTGAGATCAGTTTCCCCTTGCCAAGTCTCCCTGCTGATGGAGAAGCATTAGGGACATCTCTTCCGCTCCCCAGCAAGAATCACTTTTTTCCCCCCATCGTCACTTTCTCCTCCAGGACCTCTCCCTTCTGCAGCTGCTCCAGCAGCGTCACTGCAGGCTGGCTCAGCAGCAAAACAACTCACCTACAAAGTGGAATTGACTGGCTGGGGATCAGCAGGCAACAGATCAGAAAAGTGTTCCGTTTCCTGGCCTAACAGACTTCTTATGTGACTCTAGGCAAGCTACTGCATGCTTCAGTTCCTCACCTGTAAAATGGGGCTGGAAGCACTTCCCTACGTCCCAGCGGGATGGTGAGGATGAATATGTTACAGATTGCAAGGTGCCCAGATACTACAGTGATAAAAGGCCCATGTATGTGCCTTTGGCAGCTATCTACCTCTCAGATATCAATAGAACTCGTTTGTCCGGCCTATCTGGGGACAGCCTAGGAATAGCAACACCTTCCCGTATCTTTTCTTTCCTGTACAAACTCAAGGTGCAGGATTAATAACTAAAAATATACCCAGCATTCTGGCAATCAAAGGTGATCAAGTGTCCCCACCCCTTCCAGCAAAGTAACTCAATTCACACTGTTTATTAGATTACAGCCTAATAATGGGAGCTTCCCATTAATTGCTGACGTGAAAACAGACTAGCGACTGTGTGTTTTTATTTTGAAACGTCTTTCTTTTTGTTAATGGGTTTTCTTGTTTTGGTGTTTGTGGAGTGCTTACTACCCCCTGAGAAGGATAAACATCAGGGATTATTTTAGGCCTGTATGACCTTGCTGAATGGTAACATGACTCCTCCATGCAGCGCTGAGCGCAGACTTGGCAAGCGTTGGCTGTAAGGAAGTCTTCTATTGTGCCGACTTGCTTAGCTGGTGAAGCTGAGTGAAGTGAAGAGTACAGTTTACATGCACCAAACTGTTAAAAGGCTTTAAAGAAAGTAACTGACTCATTTTTAGAAAATTAAACAGGATCACAGAAGGAAGTAATAATTGGCCTTAAAGGGATAGTGCTGAAATTTTACAACCCTGTGTTTGATAAACACTTGCGATTAAAAAGAAGGAAGATAGTAAACAACTTCTTTGATGGTGGAAAACAAGACATTTTGTGCCGCTTAAGCTAGCATTTCATTTATGGCAGATTCTTCTAAATCTTTCTAAAACAACCCAATGCAACATCTGAGGCAATGTTCTGTTTTAAACTAACAGAGCTACATTTGAGATTCCTGACTCTGTGTCTCAGTCAGCCAACAGCAGACATCTCTTTTCCTAACAAAATGATTTGTTGGAATACGCATTGGGATAAATCACAACAGCTGTAAATCTGAATTCTGCTTCTATACACAGCCCTTCTGCACCTGCAAGTGAACTTTCTGTTCTATGGCTGAAACAAACAACTCCTGCAATAAATTGATGTATTAGCTATAACGTGTTGGAACTACTGTGGGGCCCTTGAAATATGCATGGAGTTACGAATTCTTGACGATTCATTCAGGTTATAATCTAAACAGAATATAATTATGTTAAGGCTGTTTCCACATAGTGTATTTTTAATTTCTTGCTGATTTGAAAAATAGCAGCAACCACTCATTTGAGCAAAGCCCTGTGGCCCCAATTCAGGAAAGCATCCCTGTTCAGGAAGTGCACGCTTAACTTGAAGCACATTTTTAGATCCCACTGCAGTCAATGGAACTTAATCATTTTCCTGTACTGGGAACTGTATTAAGACAGTATAAGGCAACTATAGGGCCTGATTATTTACCCACTGAATTTAATGGGTGTGTGGGTCTCTGCACTGACTTCAGTGGATGTTCCCTCGGGCCCTAAGGAATCTTGGTCTAGAAGTACAATGACACACCTTGGACAAAGTCCTACCCTCTTGGGGTATAATACAAAGGGGCACCAGAGGATGTAAGAGATCCACTACACGAGGGTTCCTTTTGTTTGAAAAGTAAATGGTCATGGGGTAAGAGGGAAAGTCTTCTCCTGGAGCGGTAATTGGTTAAAAGATAGGAAACAGAGTAGGAAATAATGGCCAGTTTTCAGAATGGAGAGAGGTAAACAGTGGTGTCCCCCATAGGTCTGTACTGTACTGTACTGACCAGTACTGTTCAACATATTCATAAATGATCCGGAAAAAGGGGTAAACAGTGAGGTGACCAAATTCGCAGACGATACAAAACTATTCAAGATAGTTACATCCAAAGCAGACTGCAAAGAGTTACAAAAGGATCTCACAAAATTGGGAAACTGGCCACCAAAATGGCAAATGAAATTCCATGCGGATAAAACTGAAAGTAATGCACATTAGAAAACATAATCCCAATTATGGATATAAAATGATGCTGACGAAATTAGCTGTTACCACTCAAGAATGAGATCTTGGAGTCATCGTGGCTAGTGCTCTGAAAACATCCACTCAGTGTGTAGTGGCAGTCAAAAACCTAACAGAATTTTGAGAATCACTAGGAAATGGATATATAATAAGATAGAAAATATCATATTGCCTCTTTATAAATCCATGATTTTCCCACATCTTCAATACTGCATAGAAATCTGATCACCACATCTCAAAAATACATATTGAAATTGGAAAAGATACAGAAAAGGGAAACAAATTGATGAGGGGTATAGGAAATCTTCCATATATGGAACGATTAATAAGATGGGACTTTTTATCTTGGAAAAGAGACAACTAAAGGGGCATATGATAGAGGTCAATAAAATTGTGACTGGTGTTGAGAAAGTGAATAAGGAAATATTATTTATTCCTTCTCCTAACACAAGAACTAGGGCTCACCAAGAGAAATTAATAGGCAACAGGTTTAAAACGAACAAAAGGAAGCATTTCCTCACACAACATGGTCAACATGTGGAACTCCTTGCTATGGGATGTTCTGAAGGCCAAGACTATAGCAGGGATCAAGTAAGAACTAGATAAATGAATGGAAGATATGTCCATCAATGGCTATTAACCAGGATGGGCAGGGATTGCTGTTTGCCAGAAGCTGGGAATGGGTGATGGGATATATAACTTGATGATTATCTGTTCTGTTCATTCTTTCTGAAGCACCTGGCATTGGAAGACAGGATACTGGGCAAGATGGACCATTGGTCTGACCCAATATGACCGTTCTTATGTCTCTTCTCCTAGGGAGGTGGTGTTTAGTTGCCATTGAGGCAGGAGGGGATATAGCCTCCAAACTCTGCAGCTTTCAGAGATACATGGGAGACCCAAAGCTGCAGTACTGCTGCTGTGGTGAAGGCTGTCACTGGATACTCTGCCTGGACTCAGGCACACTTCCTGTCCTCTTCAGGGAGTGTAGAAATGAAGAAGGATTCCACCTTACTTACAGAAACAGAGGATAGCAGTTTGGAGATCCACAAGGCTCAGTACAGGGCTTTCCTATACCAAATCCTAAACAAAAGTCACCCAGAAATGGTTTGCCTTCTAAAACTTAGATCAGAATTTCTTTTAGAAGATGACTTTTGCAAGCGTGTACTGCTATTTTATTAGAACATTTAAGTCACCAACCCCTGGCGTATGCATTTTAAAATGTAATTCCTAGGTGCATCTTTTTCAGCACTGTAAGGAACAAAAAAGAATACAAAAGCAATAGAATTTAACTGGAGCAAATGGATCTTAGGGCCCCTAGATGCGTGGAAACTAAAAAGAACACAGGATGAATGCCTCTAGCTGCTATCCTGTTCAAATACACTCACAAAACACCCACATCTCTAGAATCACTTTGAAGACTAGAAGAAAAACTGGCACCGCAAATCATGTTAAAGGAATGCAGTCAGCATATATTTTAAAAACTGCTGTGTTAATAATTCTTGGATAGAATTTTTAAAGCCTAGACCTAAGTCCTGCAAAAACTTATTACGTAGGTGCTTAATGTAGGAAGCTGTGTTGGCCTGGGACTCTGGAGACTTGGGTTCTAGTCCACTGGTGTGCTGGGTGACTTTGGGCAAACCACTATGCCTCAGTTTTCTTTATGTAAAAAGGGAATAATGTTACTCACCTCCTTTATAAAGGAATTTGAGCTCTATTGATTAAAAAGCTCTACTATATCAGAAGTAGGAATTACTATTATTAACTTTACTCACTGTGAGTAATGGGACTACTCACTGTGTGTAAAGTTAAGCCTCTGGAGGATCAGAGCATTCATTTACATTTCACTATTTACACTGCTTATTTACTTTTTGCACTTCATTCCCTTTAGATAATGAAAACAGTCTAGTCTGTTTCCACTTTTGTTTCTGGAAAAGATCAAAGGCTTTAATGGACTTGGGCTCAGTAGAACTTTAAGAGCTCCTTTCTGTACAGATACAGGCAATTAAACAGCTCTGTTGGCTTCCAAGGAGGGATTACTTGAGATCTTATTGTTTTTACTGCTCAGAATCCAGTACTTAGGAGGAAGGAGAACTATCTTCCAAAGAAGATAACAGAACTTTTGTTTGCCTCTCACATATTTATTGAAATGCAGAGTTAGCGAAGTGCACTATATCTGTCCCTCCTTAAAGCAATTGTATCCTTTCCTCCACCTCCTCTGGATTGCTACACAGGGATAGAGTTCTACAAGGCTTGCTCACTCACACAGTTGTAATAAGTCAAAGCAGCTTGGCTGGCTGCCCAACAAAACACAAACTCCCCTGAAGTCTTCAGCTTTTCCATGGCAACATCACAGTCATCAACACAGCAAACAATCGCTCCAGTCCATTCCGCTTCTCCCCTTCTAGCATGGAGAAGGATATCATTGCACCCAGCTCCTGGACCTGTACTAATTATCATCCATGAAAGGAGAGAGAGTCTGAGATCAAGTTACCCTGTGCTCCAAGCTGTAAACCAGATCAAAGGAAGGAAAAGGCACAGAAATACTGAACACTTTTACTTAAAAAGACAAGATCAGTACTGTACGAAGTACTGAAAAAAAATGCAAGTGTTAACTTTTCATCAAGCTGGAGTCATTTACTTACACCATCAGAACCTTGCTACATCCTGTGGTGGCTGTGAGCCTGATTTTTCTCTTACGCTCATGTGTGGCTCCATTGGGCTGGATTCTGATTTCAGTGAATTTACTCCAGATTCTTGCCAGTGCAGCTAATTTCTGCATCTGTCCCACTGATTTTAGCTCTGCTTTTCCTGACTTACACAGGTGTGAAAGCTTACTGAAAATCAAAGAGCCCAGCTGGCCCCTGCCTTGCATCTGACATAGTCATTTAAACCTAGGCAAAGCACCACTAGTAGCATTTTACATTCTATATCCACTCTGCACTGGTACAAATGATGACACAAGCTGCAAGGCTGTGGAAAATAAGACCTATAGGGCCCCAAATCTCATTTACACTATGTCTACAGCCCCTTTACACAACTAGATTCCCTTTACAGTCACTTCAAGGCTCCTTTACACTGTTAGAGCAGTACCAAGGGCTCTTAGGCCTGGTTTATGCTAGTAATGTTCTCCTGCTTTAGCTATTTCGTTTAGGGGAGTGATTTTTTTGCAGATCTAGCCATACAGGCATAAACCCTAGTGTGCTGCAGTTATACCAGAATAAACATAGTGTGGTCTGGAAGGGTTTTGCTGGTTTAACCATCCTTGCATAGTTAAATAGCACAACTTTCTAGACTGGACAAGCCCTTAGTGTAAATAAGAATCAGCACCACTGTTTTTTTCTAAATCACTGTAGTCAGGTAAACACTTATCCAGAAAAAAAAAAAAAAAAAAACTTTCTGGCCCGTAGCCTCATCTAAGATCACTTTATGTCCCTCTGGCCATGTAAAGGGCCTTAAATTAGAAGTGGATTATATTGACATGCGCATAAAGCTGTGTGTGAAGCACCCTTACTGTACACGAGAATCAGACCCACTCGGCTGAAGCTTCTCATCCCCCAAAATGAGTTTTTTGGGGGTAAGTTTGGTAAAATTCCATTGGGCCACTTTGAATCATCTCCCAAGCAAGAGGGTGTATTTTATGCTTCACAAAACTGTCCCGCTTCTTATAATGTGTTTAAAAATGGCTTCATTGTTAAAAGTTCAAATTACATATAATAATACTCAGACTCCTATCTGACATTAAACTTGGTGAGCCTAATTCTTATTTACACTAAGGTCCCCTTTTCAATGCTCTGGCACCGTAGGAGGCCTTGGAGTTGGTGTAAATTACATGTATCAGAGAACGTTAAAGGGTCTAAATGAGAATCAGGTCTGGTTTCCTTAAACAATGGGTCTAACTCTCATTCCCATCAAGGCTGCTAGAGACCATTCCAGCAAGGTAATGGAGTGGGGCCTCAAAACGCATGTAAAATTGTTTTATATCCACTTCAAACTTCCTTTACAGTGCCCATGTGCTGTAAAATGCCTTTAGTGTAAATAAGAATGAAGCTCAAGAAATGCTAGGTTACGGCTGACAAAAGGAGCTGAGAATAAATTATACCCAAATGGAAACACTGTTCTATGAATTAGCTTAAATTACAGTGACACCTGTTGAAGGTGCATTTTTTAAAAGCCCTCTTACGACAACTCCGAATTCAGGTTCACATCCATCCTGCTGCCACCATCAAACCATTCACGCACATCAGTGGATGGATACAAAACAATTTCTTAAGTATGTTAAAAAAAACCAAAGGAAGTAAATATAGTGCTCAGGGCTGGATTAAGGGGCCCCAGGCTACCAAAAAACTGTGGGGGCCTCACCCAACCTGGACCCCCCTAGTCTGGGGCCCCAACCCCCCATCACCTTGCCCCCCCCCAGGGTTCCAGCCCCCCACCCCAGCAGCCTGCGAGTGGGCCAGCACTGGGCCAGAAGCTGCTCTCCGTTGGCCCCGGTCCAGCTAGTCTGCTCCAAAGGGCAGGGCTGTGTGGCACGTGGTGCGGCCTCTGGTATGGCCCTCCAGGGCCATGGATTTTGGAAGGCCGCTCTAGAGACTATCGCGTACCAGCTGGCACCACTTCTGGAGAAGGGCGAACATGTGGCAGCATGCCCCACTCCTGGGGGCAGACCAGCCAGACCAGGGGTGGGGTGAGAGTGCTATGGATCCCAACGTCTGGCCCCAGGGCCCTGCTCCCCCAGCGCGGCAGGGGTCTCCCAGCACCCCTCAGGCCCCACTGGCACTGTGCTGGGTGGTGAGCGGGGGCCAGATCATGCAGGGGTTATAGGGGCTGTAGCCTTTAGGGGCTTGGCCACTTCAGGTCCAGTGTTGATCCGACCCAGAGAGTGCTGGTGAAAGGTGTTAAAAATCAAAGCTCTTACATCCAACCCTCACATGATCTCTCCAGTAGAAGTACAAGCTGGGCATCAGTCATGTCCATACTGCCCTACCAATGTACTTCAACACCAGCCTGGAGGAATGATTAGCTGCAGAGGGGAGAGAGGGGTCACTGTAAACATTTGCCTTCTTCATGGCCTCTCTGCTGATACTGCCAAAAAGGATGCTAGTAAGTGTCAACAGCAGGGTTTTCTTTTTTTATACAGACAGTTGTCCATCAAGAACTGAAGTGAGACCACCGATCTATTTCACATAGGCAAAGGACCAGCTGGCAGATGCTAATAACCCTTGGCCAGTACCCTATGTTAGATTCTAAATAGCAACCTAGAATGAAAGATAGAATTCCTCTGTCATCCGTACTAACGTGAGTAAAGGTGACAGAGAAATCTATCTATCTATCTATCTATCTATCTATCTATCTATCTATCTATCTATCTATCTATCTATCACACAGTGGTGCAGTGCTGACTTCAGGCCTGAATATGGCTCCCCCAAGAAAACTCTTTCCTAGTATTATATCCAGGATTCAAAATAAAATTTCATTTCAATATACTTAGGGCCTGATCCAGCTTGCATTTAACTGAATGAAAAATTCCCACCAACTTTAGTAAAAGAACTGGGCCTCCACCATGATCACAGCAATTGTGTTTTGTGTAACCTTGTAAGGAATAACATTCACCAATCTGGACATAATACGGATGTAATTCCACCGAGGGACATAATAAACTATGAGAGAGCAAAGATCAAATGGTTTATTAACCTGAGATGGAATTTCAGCCTTCTTTCCATATGTACAGGTAGAATGTGAGTCTCCTTACACTAATGTAAATCATGAGTCAACTGGGGCTACACAGGTATAAATCTGGGAAGAGGCTAATCAGGCCGTGTATGCGCTGTCTCTCTCCTTTGTATCAGGGTAACAGGGACCGTTTCCTAATCCACCGTTAACTGACTGGAGCTGGCCAGTATTTCAGGTAACCTTGTATTCTTCAACACCAGGAGACTGATTATGCCTACTCCCTTCACAATGGCACTGGTGGATGAGCAGCATTTCTTCCACAAAGGAAGAGAAATAGTTTAACCCATGATAGGAGAATTAATTAGGAGTTCCTAATCCCACCTTCCTGCTCAGTCTCTTGCTCCTATCTCTTCCTGCTCCAGAAACAAAATCGAGGCTTAGACTATCAAAGGTGCTTTGGGGATGTGGATGGTCAGTCCCCATGAACTGAAGATCTCAACCCCATTTTTCACTTTTATTTATTTATATCTTCTGCACCTCTCACTTTCTGTGTGCAGAATTTACTGTTAGATTAAAAACGTTATGTAAACCAAAGGTGTATCCATCATTCAGAACAGTCTAAATAAAACTGAAATACTCAAGTTTAGTTCCGTGTCCTTTTCCTCAGGGTAGGTTTCATTAAATAAACAGAAGCTGCAAAAGGCTCAAAGTATAAAATACACATTAGTGACAGACACCTTGCCAGCTTTCTGCAGACTGGGAAGGCAGAGGACACATGCATCTGCAACATTCCCAAGAAAAACCTGTATCTGGCTTCCCACGGGTCACATTTATTTTTAATCATGTGCCCAGAGACTACAGCTCCCAGTTTTAAAGGAGCCAAGGAGGGCCATAACAGGTGACTTGGGATGCACACATGGACCCACAGTTCCGCGGCCTGTCATAGATTAGTTTTTGAACCCTGTAAAAGGGATCAGTGGAAAGATTTTCATGATTTAAAAACCATTAACACAAATTAAAACAGGGTTAGGGGGTGGGGAAGGGATGAAGGCTTTTCCCCACACATCTGAGGAGAACCAGAAAGTGAAAATGACTAGAAGTAAAAGTGAAATTCCCTATCGGCCATTTCAGTTTGAATAATCAGATGTATTATTAGTAACACAATGAAAGCACTTTTCTATTTTGTTGTTTTCAATGTGATTTTTTTTTCTAAAGTGCAGGAACACTATTAATAAATTTGAACCCACTCATCAACCAGTATATCTGATATATCATGTTATCTTCCCTTCTTTTTAATGAGAAGAAGCGCAAGCCTATGATCCCTCAAACTTCTCTGTGAAAGAAGTCCCTTACTACTGTCAAGAGTATGGCTACGTTGCTGGGACTGCACAGATCGATGCAGCAGGATCGACTGAGTGGGCTGTGAAGACCCACTCAATCAATCCCAAATGTGCTCTCTGGTTGATGCAATAAACCCACCCCATACTCCGAAAAGAGTAAGGCTGCATCATCTAGAGGGTATCTCCCACTAATGCAGTACAGAAGAGATGCTACAGTGTGGCAACGGCATTATATGAAATTTTAGTATGTACTGACTTCGCCAGAGCTTTTTATGTAGCCTATTGTAAAACAAAGCAAATTATCAGGATGAGTAGCGGTACCCTCTGTAAGACCTCTGCATACACCCAGGGTACACATACCTCTGGCTGAAAACCACTGTTCTAGACTGCTGATGGAACCTTGTACCTTGATTCCCTATTTTATCACTGCTGTGCACTGGACTAGATTGTATCCATGTTTTTTCTGGTACTAGCCACACAGATTATTTTTCTGATCAGTGTGCTGTTGCCTTTGGAACATATTCTCTAACATGGCTTCTTGCTCTTCGTATACTGTTACCCTTACTTTGCATATGTTTAATATTTCGTATAAGCATCTAAAACTTGAGAGATATTTTAAAAAACAAATGTAAAATGAATAATGAACTAATAGTACAGTTGTCTACACTGCATTTACAAAGCCCCAGCATTCAAAAATCATAAGTCAGGCACCCAAAATCATGAGATTGGCTTAAAAATCAGGAGGCTGTTTTTCTTTCTTTCTTTCTTTCTTTCTTTCTTTCTTTCTTTCTTTCTTTCTTTCTTTCTTTCTTTCTTTCTACATTTTGGGTTCATTTTGTCATTTGGTTTCTGAGTCTCTTGCACTGTGGTCTCATTTTCAAGCATAATCATAAGGACTAGAAATTTAATTTTTATATTGAAAGCTGAGATTCTGTTATAATCACAGGAATCCAGGAACTGGGGCTTTAAAACACCAAATACTGTGAGTCTCAGACTGAAATAATGAGAGATGATGACACTCCTACTGACCCAGTCACTTCAACAATCCCATTCATTTTGAATCTGCTTACATTATTTCTCACATGCTCTTCCTCCAAGGTTAGTATCATCTGCAAGCTGCCAAGAAAGGTGAAATCACCCTCACAGGAGATGTTCAAGCCTAGAATGAAAATGCTTCAATAAAAGATGATTTAGGAATAATAAAATTAACCTGGTCATGATGCAGGGGAATAGATTGGATGATGCATGAAAGGTCTCTTGAAAACCAAAAAAATTATATGAAATTATATGCGTCATTTTTCAATATTCTCATCCAGATCATTTATATATTATGAATACTTATTGGTATAATGGTTCTAAAGAAAACCCTATTCCCCATTTACAACTTTTCCTTTTTCCTAAGACTGTCAAAGAAAGAAAGAAAGAAAGAAAGAAAGAAAGAAAGAAAGAGCAAATACAATGAAATCTTAAGCTATTAACTCGTTTCTGCTCTCAGTTACATGGGTGCCCTTCCTTTGTCTTTATTTCAGATTACAATGGAAGTTAGAAGCCTTAACTTTGTGCACCTGGGCCTAAAACACATTGGAGAATGGGACATCACCCCTTTAGTCACTGGACATTTCTGAAATAGTCTCTGTTATCGTCCAACTGAGATGACAGCAACTCTCCCCTTTCACTATTTAGTCGGGCGATCCTCAGGGCCTGGTGTATTTTCTTCTGCATCACTGTCTGTGGTGCTTGATCAAATGACTAGATGCACCATAGTAACATGCTCAGCCAGGCATCTTCTGACTATTTTATTTGCCTACATCTCAGAATCTGAACCAGCCAGAGATTCTGCACTGAATTTGCAAGACCATTTTAATTCTCAATCTTAATGTGTCTTTATTTTCATTTGCCAAGATAATCTGTACATCAACTTGAACATGAAACATGGTTACTTCTCAGATGTAGAACTCTGACAATGGCATTTAAGCTTATTAGCAATGTTGTGTAACCAATAGGTTTTTTTTGTTTTTTGTTTTTTTGCCATTAGAGGTCTTTTGGATCTTGCGCATGAGTGAGGGAGGAAGATGGAGGAGAAGTTTTTTGACTGGATAGGTTTTTAAAAACCTTGGACAGTTTGGGATAATGAGACTATTCATGTGCTTAATGTCAGGTGTATCCTTAAGTAAGTTGATGAACCAGGACAATAAGGCCATATTCTCAGAAATTAGGCTGTGGTTCAGCAAAACAGCCTCCTATGAGAAAATCTTTTAAGCATGCGCTTGTGTTTTCCTGGATGCAAATCTTTGCATGAACAGTCATGTGCGTGCTTCAGTGTTATGTAGTTTCATTACAGCCACACAAAACCCACCATCTTAGTGTACATTAATATAGATTTTTGCCCTGAATTTTTTATAAGAATGAAAAAAGTATTCTCCTGAACTAGTCCTGCAGAAACATTTAGCAAGGGGGAAGAGAAGCATAGTCATTAAACTATCAATTGAAGGAAAGAAACAGGGAAGGGAGAGAGAGAGAGAGAGAGAGAGAGGAAATAAGAGGAAGAAAGGGAAATGTTAATGGCAAGGGCAAGAATGGGGAAACATGGGTGTAAGAAACATTAGGGGAGATGAGGAGAACATATGGAAACCATGTGTTCAGCATGTCTGTGTTAGTCTGTCTCTGGCTCAGAAGAAAAACAACATTACAAGGCAGTGTTGGGAGCATGAAAGAAGAGAGGGATGGGGAGATCACAGGTGAAAGCAGGAGGAATGTGGATGAAGAAGGACAACTAATGGGGAGGGGGAGGGCAGAGGAGTAGTCAACCACTAGGGAAGGGGTTGAGAGTGGTTTTTGGTGAGGCACTTTCTAATTTGTGTCAAAGGAATTATACTTTGGCTGTGTGCTTGGAGATCCAGGAAGTACAGTAGTACATTCTGGGAGTAATGTATCTGCAAGGTTATGGAATATTTTTGTAAATAAGAATTTAGCTACATGCATCATCCGAATGCATATTTATGAGTCAAACAGAATAAGTACACATCCAATATACAGAGTTTTCAGATGGGATGTTATTGACTTCACATGCCATCATAGCATTAATGAAGCCATTAGGATTTATCATGTATATGTCCATTGAAAGTTTTATATATGACTGTATATATAGAATTTTTTTTAAAGTACATAGTATTTACCCAACAGACTGGATTGACTTCCTTTGAGCTATTCTGGTCTACCCTACAAATATGTGTGTTAAAAGTCCTAATGAAAAGTAGTTACTGTGTATGTGCAAAATACGCTTTTCAAGACTAAATACCTCCAGCTACAATGTTGTTTGTTCTCTAACTTCCAAAAGTGACTGGACCATGTCATGGAGTAATTGGCTGCCAAATTTTATTTTGCAACTCAAACCTGTTTTTCAACTATACTGGTGGGAAAAAATGTGTCAATCTTTTAGTGTGAATTTCTGCTCTGAGTTACTCACATTCAGGCATCCTCACTGAAGTCAATCAGTTGCATAGTACAACTTAGCACAGAGACTATTTTGTAAATTCATAACTTTTAAAATGTTAAATGATTCTTTTAAAGTCAACTTGAAAAAAGAAAAAAAAAAAAAAGCAAGAGTTCCCAGCTGCTGGCCATCAAATGTCAGCTCAGTCTACAGCAAATGTTCACAATTGAGTGAGAAAGAGAGATTTTGGTGACATACTGACACAGCCTGAACTACAGCAGTTCATGTAGAACAGCTATAATTATAAAGAATATATTTAATATGCTACTAGAAAATTAATGTCCAAAACACCGGGACCCTCTTTCTCCTCCAAAACTAGCCAAAAAACAGAACAGAAACTGACTGTGTTTTTATACAAAGTCAGGATGGAAAAACTAAAGAAGGAACTTGTGAAACTTGTGAAAGTAGATCACAAAGTCTGTTGCTGGAACCTACCGGGTGTTAAACAGTAAAAGGGAAAAGTGAAGGCATGAGCATGAGGTTAAGATCAATGGCTATGTCTACACTTGTAAATTTAGGTCGACTTTAGCGAAGTCGACTTAGTGAGTCTACACCTAAATTTAAAGTCGACTTTGGGGGGAACTTACAAAGTCAACCTAGAGCGTCCACACTGGACACCTAGTTGACTTCTAGGGGCTAGGGGGACCTAGGGCAGGTGCACGGGGGCAAGAGGGGGGCACCCCTTGCCCAGTGCCAGGGGGCTCAGCCTTTGCCCCATTGTACATAGGTACAATGGGGCAAACGGGGACAGGGACCCTGGCAGGGCATAGGGCAGGGTGGGCAGGGTTCTGCCCTGCCCTGCCCTGCCCTGCCCTGCCCTGTGGGAGGGCATGCCAGGCTCCCCCTGTGGCCCCTCCTCCAGCAGGGAGGGCATTGGTGCAGTCCTGGGGTAGCCCTAAGTCAACTTAGGGCTACCCCACGTCTACACTGGCTTAAGTCGACTCTAGAGAGTCGACTTAAGCCCTAAGTTGAACTAAACCTAGGTTTAATAAAGTTGACTTAATTTTCATTAAGTCGACTTTATTTTCCTTAAGTCAACTTAAGCAAGCTTAAGTCGACTTAATTTACAAGTGTAGACACACCCAATTAGACTAGCAGCAGAAGTAGAAAGTGGTTTGAAAGAGAGAAAGTGTGTGATCAACTGTCTTAAGAAAGTAAGTCAAACACCAAAAAAAGAGCTATTATGAAAATGCACACAGACCCCTATCATGATCAGGGCCCGCTGTGTCAGGTATTAAACAAACTCAGACCTACTCCTGCAAATCCTTATGTATGTGTTTAATTTTATGCAAGGGTCATCCTATTGACTTCAGTGCGACTACCCAGGCATGAGACTGACTGTCCCTGTCAATACATTTCTCTGCAACCATTTCTGATTGTACACTAACATAATCAACAGATTATATATATATATAACCCTATATTTAATGCTAGTTTTTCCATTGACTTGAATGGAATCAGAATCAAAGACACAATCCTGAGGAAATCTCTCTAGCAATAGAGCTTTACCTTGTGCCTCAAACACCTGTCAGTCCCTATGTAATTGTGTACTCTTTCCCCCCTCCTTGCAAGCAAATAGGATAGAGGCTTAGGAACCTTGGTCTTATAAGAATATTAACGGCACTAAAACACCTGTTGCTGCTATTAAAAGTATTGAATGCAATGGACAGAAAAGAATCTGGATGTCCAGGATGCTGAAAGCAAGTGACATGAAAAGACAAAAATCAATTAGAAGGAAAATGTAAAGAAGGATATTGTTTAGTGTTAATAGTGATGCGCATAAATACTTTACAAAGCACTTCACAAAGAGAAGCTAATTCATTTGTTATGTGGGACAAGAAATTAAACATTATATTTGATGGGCAGCACCCAATTACTGTCAAGTCCCTCACAACCCTTATATTGTTATTGTTTTCTAGGTTTAAAATATTGGTCTATCTAATTTCCTCTCAGAATGCCTTTATTTTGCATCAGTCAGGCCCCATATTTTCTGATATTAGGACACGATTCAAGAAGATCAGTTTTATAGCCCTGGCAATTAGATCATGCTGGTTAATGGGATTCAAGACCAAGATTTAAATAACATAGAAGTTAGGATCCTAAATTCTAAATAGATGAATGATTTCAAGGGTGCTGTGTACCCATCATCTCCCACTGAAGTATTGCAATGGGAGTTGCTGATTGCTTAGTGCATTTAAAAACTCCAGTACTCAGATACTACAATGTTGAGAGCAGTAAAAGAGCCTATATAGAATAGAACAGACCAGAATAAAATAGACTAGAAAGCCAGTTGCTTAAAGTGTAGTTAGCCTCCTAAATATGTTGTCTGATTTTCAAAAGTGAGAAACTAGTGGTTCCCAAATTTTTGGCTTGAAGGCCACAGGTATCATTTTTACAACCTTGAAGGGCCACCAGTTTGAAGCCTGCAGTCCCACTTCCTACCATTGCAGTCAGACAGAAGGAATTCTTGCTTACCTCCTGTCCCACTGGCTGCAGCAGGGACACCACACATGTCCTGCAGCCCCATGCGCTCCACCTGGGTCCTAAGGTAGTTGTTTCCTTTTTTAGCCAGGGGGATGGGAGATCAGTACTCCCCTCCCTCTGGCTCCAGCAGGAACCCAGAACCTAGGGACCCAGGCAAAGGTCTGCTCTGTGCTGGAGCTGGGGGAAGGGAGCGCAGATATCCCCTCCCTCTGGCTCCAGCAGGGACCCAGAACCTAGGGACCCAGGCAAAGGTCTTTACTCTCTGCTGGAGCTGGGGGAAGGGATCGCTGATATCCCCTCCCTCTGGCTCCAGCAGGAATCCCAGCACCTATGGCCCTGGGTGGAGCATTTTGCAGTGCTCCCTGCTACAGCCATGGGGAGGGGATGATCTCCCAACTCCTTGGCTGCCTCAGGGAAATGGGACACAGTCCTGTAGCCCTGTGTGCGCCAACTGGGTCCTTAAGCAGTAGCTCCCTTCTGCAGCCAGTGAGAGGAGAATGGCAGGCCACTTTGAAAGTCCCCTCAGGCCACGGGTTGGGAACCAATGGCCTAAACTGAACAACCTTTAAGGCTCTTTTGCCAAATGCTGTTGCAGTGACATGTCTGAAATCTGACGGACTGGCTCCACAGAAAACAAACGCTGCCATCAACAAGGTCTTTTCCTCCAGGGCTAATTATTCTAACAAGAAAGCAAAAATAAAATAAAATAATTATCACAAGCAGAAAAACTACTGAAAACTCCCCCAGTTTCGGGTCAGCCCAGTGTTTCAGTGTGAAGCCCTGCATTCCCAAACACATTCTCCCCATCCTATCTAACATGCATCAACTAAACTATGCAAGTAGGGTGGGCCAAGATGGATTTAACCCCTTAGTCACTTGCACTAGATATTGCTTCCACACCTTGTTTAATAAAATATTTTTTCCCACCCTTTATTTACCTCCCCTTTTGCACTGTCAGATTAAGTCAGAGACGATCGTGGGAATGGAGGACATTGTGGCACTGCTAACACGCAGCACCGTCTTGCTTGCTTGGAAAGGTCCTCATCCAGATCCCATTTAAGCGGATGGAAAGGCTCCTTTTTACTTCAGTGGATGCTGTAACAGGTCCCAAGAACACACGGCCCAACAGGGCCGTCACTGTCCCTAAAACAGGTTCAGGGCCCAGGCCTGCCCCCCCCCGACCCTGATCTGTTCCCCTGGGGAGGGCTCGATACACCTCGGGGGTCCCTGATCCATCCAGTGGGAGGGCCTGATCTGTCCCCCTGGGTCCCTGGCCAGGACCCGGATCAGGCTCCTGTCACTGCTGGCCTGCAGCCCAGCCACAGCTCTGGTGGGGGCTGGATCGGGCCAGCGGCAGCTGGGCCCCGGGTCCTCAGCCAGGCTGCCTGGGGGATTTCCAGCCCCAGCAGAGGCTGCAGCAGGCCACCAGCGGTGGCTGGACCCCGGATCCCCGGCCCTGGTGGGGGTTACATTGGGCCACCAGCGGCAGCCGGGCCCCAGGTCCCTGCCAGACTCAGGGCACTGGTGCTAAGACTCGGGACACGTGCCCTATGTACCCAACGTCAGCGACATCACTGCTGCCCAATACAAGACAACAATCAAGCACAACTTTACTGGACCTACAAGCATCCTTCAGTAGCTGGCACAATACGTCCCATCTCAAAGTTAGTTTCCAAAGAAAGGTTACTGTTCTTGAATAATTTACATTCTGGAGACGTGCAGAAATTAACAGTGTATGCTTAACATGGTGATAGTTATGCAGCAGGCAGCACACATTGCGCTCTTTACACTGCTGTTACCATGACTATAAGTAAGTGATTCAACCATTGTTTACTACAAACTCTTGATAAGTCATTAGCACTCTACCCCGAGTTTTGCCTCCAGTCACATTTCTGAAGAAAGAAACCACTGCTGCAATTATCTTTCTGTTCAAGACAATCCAATTCTAAGGCTTCTTCTGAAGCCTAGCATAGCGAAGATTGAAAAGAAACAAAAATCACAAGTGTCTTCTCACTGTTGATTGTTTACTTTCTGCATGTTTTATTAGTACACTGGGTTAACTTTCAAGCAAAGGATAATTTATGGCAAACCCATTAGTGCTAGATATTCAGCAGTCATGAGTATCCTGTAATAGCAAACCAGTGTGCAGACAGCAGAAAATGAGAAGGAAATGAGACTGGGGAAGACTTCAGTTTGAAAACTCCAAGAGATTACAAAGAATAGCATTTCTTTAATTACACAGAACCCTTTGCCAGTGTCCTGGAATGAGATTAGCATGTAACCCACCAAACCATCAGTTACATCTCAATCTCTGCCTCCTACATTGCTGAAGGATCCCATATTGTAGGATAACCCACTTATGACCTCTTTTGCTCAATGTTAGCAAGTGATCCCAGCCCACCAAAACTAAAAATGGACTGAAACATTTGCAAAGTCTTCCTTACATTCCCTCTAGACCTATAGTTCATGGCACACAAAACGATGCATGGGACCTTGACTAGGAGTCAGGAAATTGGGGCTCTATACCCAATTTTGCCACTGCTCCATTGTCTAACCATGAAGGCACTTCATCCCTTTGTGCTTCTGTTTCTCCCCCCCATCCCGTCTGTCTTGCCTTTTTAAAACATAAGGTCTTCAGAGCAAGAAATGTCTCTCATTATGTGTTTATACAGTGCCTTGGGCCTCAAATTTGGTTGGGACATCAAGCCAGTACTCTAATAAATAAAATAATAATTACAACAACAATATTGGCTGGGGTTCCATATGAAGGCATGCAGCGCATCAGCATATTTTGTGACAATAGAGAGAAGGCAGCACAAGCCAGTTCTAATAGTAGTTCACTAATTTCTTGCAAACGTCAATTTAGATTTTTAATTTGCAGCAGGTGCACTTTTTGTTTTGTTTTGTTTCAACAGCAGGTATTCTGCTTTGCAAGTAATCTTACTGAACTTTCTAACTGCGCATTTCGATTTGTCCTAGCTCATCCACGCCAACAGCCCATCTCTGCCAGGTTCCTCGACACACTGCTCCAGCCTGGATCCAAAACTGAGCAGCTGACCTGACAAGAAGGATGCAAGTACAAATGACCCCAGGCCACAGGCATAGGAGTGGGTGAGCTTGATAAAAAATTAACCATCAGGTCTGCCCTCAAAGTTCCTCCAGTGATTTTTGTGGATTTGAAAAGATCATTTTTCAAATAATTAGTTTTTAATGTTTTTATTGCTAATTATTTACTTTCCAGAGAATTTTTCGAAATCAAGCTGCCAACCATGAATTTGCCCATGCTGCTACCAGCGTGGAATGATGCAGCTTAACAGTAGGCAATGTGAACAGCCATGGAAACACACTGATGCCCACTGTCACTGGGGGGCGCTCCTGTTGCCTATCCAAACAGCAGCTGACTTGGAGATGTGCATGATTCCATTCCCCCGTCTTTCACTAGTTAGCGGACGTGCTATGTGGCAGCACTGCACGGAGGAAGACAGCTTGAGTAAGAAAATAATCAGAGGCAAAAGAGCTAGCAAGATGAGAAACATGCAACAAAATACATACAATATAAACAATTCTAACTGAAAGGCTTTCAGATGACAATGTCCCTTCTCTAAAAAGGAGGGACCAATTGCAGCCAATTCTTATAATTTTATTGTGAGTCTTACAATATTTGATGCCTTATAAAAAGCCTCAGCTCCTGGAGTCACGCGAAACTCTCAGCTATCTTTTTAGTTAAATAAGTTTACAGTCCTCATGGTCATGGAGAAAAGCGTAAAAATGTGACCTGATGACTCAGAAAAACAGAACGCAAGTAAAAAAGAAGCCAAATATTATTTAGAAAAAAGATACCATGATTTTTTAAACCAATCTCAGGCTTTTGGTATCCTGACTTATGATAGTTGAACATTTGGGGTTGATGATATGTGAAATACAGCAAGACTGTAATAATAAAAATACCTAGCTCGTATATAGTATTTTTTTAGTAATATATCTCAAAGCACTATAAGAAAGGTCAGTTCACTAGCCTTATCTTACAGATGGAAAGTGAAGCAAAGAACAGTGACATGACCTATCCAAACGTGGTCTAGTGGGCCAAGCACTAGTTTGGACATCAGTCAATGCAGTTTCTAGCCCCAGTTCTGCCTCTAAAAGCACTTTGGTTGGGAACTTTTTGTGTTTTGCGTCGTATTAGCACTTAAATAATAATTATTAATACTTTGGAAGAACTTTTACATGGCAGATCCCCGTGCCAACTCTCAGTGGCAAATGGGAAGCCTTCCCCTGGAAAGTGTGCGGACATAAATCACCAGTATATGCTTTCACTTAAAATAAAATCTAGCCTTTAGAGTTCCTAACTTGAAAACGTGATACAAATGTCAACCAGTACAATGTGGTTTTCTGAGTCTGCAGCTAATGCTGATGCCTCATTCACGGCTCAGAGCTCATCTAAACAGCAGCAGACCAAAATGAGTAAGACCCCAGTCATTTCACTGTTCCTAATCTCTGAACCTTGTGGAAAGGAATGAGCTGTAAAGAACCATGTCAGATTGATCCTGCTTCAGTTGGCAAATCTATGAGAGGCAACCACTGAGGAGTGGGACCCAAAACTTGGAGAGTGGGAGAGACAGAAGATCCAAGATCTCATTCCTGTCTCTCTCTTCGCAAAGGCCACAAGGCTGGGAGAGGGATAGAGACTCATGAGCTCTGTGTAAACTGATGTGCTCTACTGAACTATAGTATTGAACAGAGGCTTTTAAACATGCATAGAATTCTATAGCGCCTGACTACCCAGGATCGCACCTTCATATATGCCTTTGCTTAGTTGGGTTAGTCCTCTGGCTAGGAGGTGTCTAGCAAATTTTTCTAGTCCTGATCTTTTGTTAACTCTAGTACAACTTTAGACCACGGACACCTTCTTTTGCACTTATGCAGGCAGCCTTCCTATAGGGGTGGGCATAGTGGACTCTTTAGGCTGTTTAAAAAATAATAATACTCAGTTAAGTCAAGGTTTCAGAGCAGCAGCTTACATGACTCAGAAGCACCCTCGCCCTTTCAAGCCGTCAGATTTCCTCAAAAAGAGATTTACATTTTCGCTGGAGTCACACATCTCAGCACAGAAGAAATGGAAGCTTTTAGCATTCTCCTCTGCTTGGCTATTACACACCAGGGATCTGAAAATGAGTAACAGGCCCCAGCTAAACCATATTGTGAATTACTGAGTAAGGGCCAATGGAGGCTAACTAACAAATTACTTTGACTTGGATGATTCGTCAGATTCAGCCACGCTGGCAATCTGTTTTGCTGCTTAGTAGCTACCGAAGCCTTGCAGGTAAAACAGCAAGTTAAACTACAGAAGAATGGGGGATGAAGGGGAGAAATTCCATGAAAGTTACCCAAATGATGTAAAGGCTTCAAAGAAGCAGGTGCTTTGGCTGGGAAATTAAAACTGAAGGAGCCTTGCCAAACTTCTTAGCAGCCAATTAGCAAGTGTAATTTATTCAACTTTTAATTAAAATACTCTTTCTATGGCTTCCAAGGATTCCTCTAGATTTATGTTCAGAGAATGGATGCACAGCCAAGAGAAATTAAGACTACAGGGCACCCAGATCCAATCTAACCCAAGGATTCCCTGCAGGTCATAGGGCTTTCAACAGGGACTCAGAGCCTCCCTACCTGCAGCGTGATCAGAGCTCATGCACTTCTATCTGATTCAGATGCATGCACTTTCTTTATGAACACTCAGCTGCAACACACAGGGGAAACACATGGAACAGACACCTCCACCCCAGAAAGCAGTGCCTTCTTGAATCCAGACTTTGTGACGTAAAGGCCTCCCCCTCCTGCTTGTATCAATGGATCCTGCCTTCATCCCCACCCTCTTTCTTCACCCCTCCAGCTCTTGTACGCTAACAAGCTCTACAGTAATGGTACTTTACATTTATATTACATGTTTCACCTCAACAAGCTTTGAAAGTGACACACATCCAGAATCAGGGCTTGTCTACAACATTTAAAATGCTAGAATAGCACAACAGTAGCACTTCAGTGTAGACACTGCCTAGGCTACCAGGAGCAATTCTCCTGTTGGCTTAATTAATCCACCTCCCCAAGAGGCAGTCGCTGGGTTGGCAGAAGTACTGTATTCTTCAATCAGCTTTGCACGGTCGACACCAGAGGTGTGGTCAGCAGTGCTTTTCCTCTGGGGGGAGCAACTGGCCTGGGGAGCCCTACCCCCCCTGTGCTGGAAGGAGGGATGGGGCGGAACGGGCCAGCCCGTTCTGCCCCCAGCAGGGATCTGGAGCTGCCACCACTGGCAAGAGCTGGCCCCAACCCCAGCTGCAGCTGGAGACCCAAGGCCACCAGCAGGAGCCAGGCCCAGCCCTGGCCAGGAACCTGAGGCTGCAGGCAGGAGCTGGCCCCGGTCCTGGCTGTGGCCAGGGACCAGGTGGCAGGAGAGGAGCTGGGGGTGGGGTGGGCTGTCCCAGAGGCCGGGCTCTGCCCTCCCACCCTGCCCCTTGCCTTCGGTGGCGAGCTGAAGGCAGTGGGGTGGGGGGAATGGGCTGCACAGCAGCGCAGGGCCTGTGAAATCACGGGGCTCAAGGCGATTGCCCTGCTCGCCCCCCTAAAGGACGGCTCTGCATACGCAAGGGTATGGAGTACCAGGACCTTTTTTTCCAGCCCTGCTGCCCAGCTGGGGTGCGGGGTCAGCAGGGAAAAGGAGGGCACTGCTGGAACAAGAGAGGTGGGAGAGGCATTGTTCAAATTTTCTGTCAAGATATGAGTATCAGCACTTATTTTGTTAAAAAAAGAAAACGCACTGGAGGTCAGTATAGCTAAAGCTCTAGGGTGTGTGGATTTTTCCCACCCGAGAGACATAGCTATACTGGGGTAAAATTCTAGGGTACGCTAAGCCTCAGTGAAGTACAGCCATATCTGGGAGACAGCAACAGTCAACTAACTGGTTCACAATGATTAGCACAGGGGTGACAGGGAGGGGAAAACGTGGGGCTGAGGATATCCGGGTGAAACTCCTACTCTTACAGCAAGTGCCAGAACAGAAGGTCTTTAATGAGCAGATCAAAGTTCAGGATGTAAAGTGTGAGTCTCCCCTGGAGAAGGACTTTCCAACAGGGATTGGCATAGTGAGGGCTCACTGTTCACTGTCTTTCTGTGAGTCCTACAAGCCAAATTAGGCTCTCCATGGCACCTGTACAATCCCATTGCTTTCAATTGCTGTACAATCCCATATGCCCTCAGAGACGGTGTGCAAACCCATCGCCATCAATAGGTTCACACAGGTGTGACTCTGTGGAACTTAATCATCAAGAAGGGGTCGAATCCAGCTCACTCTGTCTTAGCTGTGTTGCCTCTACAGGTCTGCAAACTAGGCAAAGCTTTTCTCTTTTTCCCACTTACCTTAGCAGACAGGACATGGGAGGAGGTGTGTGGAGCTAGATGCCATTTCCACCCAGCTGGCTTTCAAAGTAAAGAATAACAATAAAAAAAATCCACATGTCATTTCCCCCCAGGGGTAGGTAGTGTGCACGTGGGAAAGAATTGCATGTCACGGGTGACAGTCTCATCACTTAGCACACACTTGTGGGGAGGGTCCCAGATATCACAGTGAAGTTCATCACGTAAGAACGGAACAGAACAGAAGAGAAGAACAGAAGAGTCATGCCTTTGAAAGGAAATCCTTACAAACCCCAATGCATGATACTCAATCTACTTCGCAAAAACCAAGAGATGAATCAGTCCTGCTTGGATTAGAACCTGCAGTTCTAGACTCTAGGTATTACAAATCTAACGTTCAGATCACTGGAAAATGCCCTCCAGCACATAACTGTAACAGATATGTAATTAAATCCAGACCAGTCCGGCTATTACAGTTTGCGCTGTGAAGAGAGTAAAATAAAAAGGTCATTCCTTTAGGAAAAGATGGCTGTACACAGACAGTAAAATAAGGCTTCTAACACTCCCCTAGAGAGGAGATTTGTCGCTCTCTCAGATCCAGTCACATGAGGCCAGTCACCAATCCAGCCTTTATTCTCCAGACAGAAAATATTGCTGGCAAAAATGCTTTACTAGGGAAAAAATGAACTTACGTTTTAAACTGCAGACTGGAAACTGATCAAAAACCCACAGTTGTGCTAATTCTTTCAAGGTAACACTTAATGTTTCAAGCTTTAAGGGGTGTCAAATATTTACTTTTGTGTGCTAGCTACTCAATACCCCAAACCATGGTAGCTTTTGGATAATGTAATTGACTGCATATGGCCATGCCAAGCCTTTCCATAAAGTCTCATTGGGTATGTCTACACTAATGTAAGCCCAGTGATAGAATTTGGGTTAGGAGACTCTGGGTTTGCTAATCTAGGGTTTGAGTAGCTACACTCATTTGTAACCCCATGTTAGAAATTACTGAACACTGGGTCCAAACCTGAAGCTCCAGTGTTTGTACTGCATTATGTGGCCTGAATCCAACCACCCATATCCAAGACTTCCTAACAGCCCCCCAAAATGTGGCTCCTCTAGCTCTTTGTTCATGTTGCAATGTGGGAAAACTTGACCGTCCTTCAACTTGAACGGTCTACAGGGTAAAGAAAAATCAGCCTGTGGGGTTGTGGGATACTTTACACACGCTCGCAGAGCACAAGTCCAGTGGAATTGCATCTACACTTCAAAGCAGTAGGGCTTGAATCCTGGATCCCAGTTTGGCTCAGGCTTGGACCTCCCACCCCCCGCAGGATCTTGGGATCCTGGATCCACACCCTGGGTTAGTGTGATTTGTGTGTTGACAGAAGAGGGATTAGGTTTGGGCCTGAGTTTGAATCCTAGGCTTACACAGCAGTGTAGACATGCATTGCTGCATATACGAAACCTGACCTAAAGCACCTGGAGCTAATTTATTCTTATTCAACAAGGACCAACTCCTGCTCCCACTGAAGTCAAGGGGAGTTTTGCCACTAACTTGGACTGCATCAGAATGTGGCCCCAAACTCACTTGTAATAACTTCTAATGGGATCCATAAAACAAATCTTATGATGCAGCGATCTTCAGCTGACAAACCACACTTCTAGATCCTGGCTCAGGCAAGCATGCTGCAGCCTGAGTCCCCAAAAGAGTTATGCTTGTCTCAGGTCTTGTCTACACTGAGGGCAGAGCAACCACAGGGTAGCTACACCAGTATAAGTCCACTTTTGCAAATCCCCAGTGATTTGCTCAGTGCATCTTCACAGTTCCCATGGGTGCAGTATTTCTACACCAGGGGGTTAAATCAGTGCAAAAAATCCTCTTTGCGGAGAAGGCCTTAGCTAGAGCTCCTTTGGGAGTTTATGGGTACTGCCCTTGAAGAAGGTGAAGAGGGTGCTCACTAGAATCACCTATCACATTCCAATGTGTAGGGAAGAGGGGACCTCAGCCTTACAGGCAGTGAGTGCCCCCTGGAAGACTAGTCGGGGAGCAGGGCTTGTCTCCCCAGCTACGTGGCTGGATCCCATGCACGGCTCAGTTATTCTGTGGCTCATAATTTTGCCCTGTAGTCTGAGAGCACAAGATTTGAATAGAGTAATTCAGTATACTGCTTTAGACATGATATTTGAGGTTTATATTTCCATAGCATGGGGGGCGGAGTGGAGTTTAAATACCTAGATAATGTTCTAAGGAGCAATTGTTAAGGAGAACAAATACTTCTATTATGCATAACAGCAATTTAGAACTGGTGATTTTCTGTGTTCCTTAATTAGTTAGTCCTCCCAAAGCAGCAAATGAATGGAAAAGGAGGTCTACGTAGTGTGTCAGGCACAAAGATGGAGAATTAGTAATGTGAAATGAAACCACTGAAACAATGCTGCTTCTTCAGAGCCAAAATTTGGTCTGGGGATTCAAGCACATCAGGGCACGACATTAGTAGGATCTAAAGCCCCTCAAAATGCAGGTAGACAAAAACTAGTGTGAACATTTCAATTCTCTTCTCTTCACATGGGCACACAAGTTTAGCTCCATCCTGGAGTTGATTTTGAGCTGGTTAAGGAGCATAAGAAATTGAAGCTAAGTACAGTATCATACAGCAAAAAGCATGCTGCCAATCTTTACTGCTTTTCCGCAAAGAAGGACAAAGTCTTCTTCACTCAAAAGAAGAAAATCAAAGCCTTTTCTTGAGAGTTGTTTTGTTCGTACTGATAGGACTTTACAACAGCTGCCTCCAGTTATTTCATAATAATCATCACCACTAGTTAAAAACCACAACAGCCTGCTTTCTGAATTTAGAAAGTGAAGCTTTTTGGAAAGTGCATGATCAACCAAAAGCCTTTTTTTCATTTTAAAGATGAATTCAAAGCATTTGATTAACATTCACTGAAAAAATAAGATAATGGCTTACTTGATTGTCGTGGGAAATACAGAGATTTTATCTGAATGCCGAATCAGGTCTGAGTGTCTAAACTCCCTTTGGATATAATGTTATCACATTAATGCTTACATCACCACCCTCAGCATGATGCTCAATAACATGGCCCCAAATTTAGATCCACACATTGCTGTGAATACCAGTGTAATATAAGAGAAACAACAATGCTGGCCACATTTTAGAATAAATTACACACGTATGTGTTTGTATGCATGCGTATTAATCTATTTTCAGTCGTTCAGATAACAGCAATCATCAGTGTCATTTTTTGTGTGTTTTCCCAGAGTTGTGGTAGAAAGGAAAAGCAGCACCAGACATGCTCCAAGAACAAGGCAGACTCCTCATAAAAGGAGTAGTAGGTGAGATTTCCTGTTTTGGTACCTAAAACTCTCAGGCTTGCACACTTTCCAACTTTAAAAGGGCAGCATGTCTTTTCATCATGTTATTTACAAAGTGGCATTATATATAAAACTCTTGTAACCTTGCTCCATAAAACATGTCCTGTGCTAACAGCAAATAAACTTTTGGGGGGGGGTCAAGTTCATACTTTAAACATCAAGCCCTAGAAGCAGTTGTTGAATTACACAGTATTATGTAATGTTCAGAATTCACCATGTCTAAGTGTTTGTTGATCATCAGAATTTAAAACTAACCTAAACACACACACGTTTTCCACTGTCTAGCTGCACTCTGCATAAATATTGACTGGGTGAAAAAGGATTAACAACAAACTATCGTCCAGGGTTAAAATCATTCTTGTGATTGTCTGAAGCCCTGGACAATAACCAGAGATCATTTAACCCACTGGGAATATTTTGAATGCTGCTTTATTTCTCTAACTCAGTAAATATTCATTTTAACCTTTTAGGGTTTGTTTTAACTATTTACTGCTGATGTATTTTTCTTAGAGCTGTTTTGAGATGGCAGGATGGTGCTAACAGCACAGGTATAATGGCACAAGAAGTATTTTCTGTCTGTGGCATTCTGACCAGTAGTTCTAGTTTGGAGGGCACAGTCACGTTACGTTGGGTCAAATGGATACATGTGAAGGGATTACAATGGTTCAAAACTGCAGAAGAGTAATAAATCAGTCTAAATATTGCTTATGGCCCTGATCCTGCAAAGATCTGCAATCATGCTTAACTTTGTCCATGTCAGATACTGTTTGTCTGTGTAAAGTTAAAAGCATGTGCAAGTGTTTGAAGAACTGAAGTCTACAGGCCTGCAGACCCTGTGGATGAAATCAATGGGAGTTTTGACACTGACTTCAGTGAACGCAAGATCAAGATCTATGTGTTTCGTGCATGTATAAATGAGAAAAATTGCTGGACTGGACCTAACTGATCATCTATCTAGTAGGTCATCCTATTTCCAGGATCCAAAGGGTAGCTGGGTTAGTCTATTGCAGAAAAACAACAAAGTCCTGTGGCACTTTTAAAGACTAACAGATTTATCGCAGGAGCTTTTGTGGGAGAAAAATCCCACTTCGTCAGACGCTTTGAAGATGGGAAATTTACAGAACGGGAGGAAATTAAATGCAGGGGAGTGTATGACATAGGATCAGGTCAGGCTGTAACAGCAAATCAGAATGTTAGGATTCAAACACTGGGGAACAGCACATAGAGGAAAATTAGGTCAAATCACCTGTTGTAATGAGAAAAAAATCCGTAGTCCCTGTTAAACCCCAAGGCAACTGAGTCAAATTTGCATATAAATTTGAGTTCTGCAGTTTATCTTTGAAGCTGTGATATGTTATTCATCTTTTTCAACACAGCTATTAGCAAGTCGTCAATGGAGTGAGCAAAGAGATTGAAGTGTTCCTCTATTGGTTTTTGAGTGTGGCGATTTCTGATGTCAGATTTGTGTCCATTTATTCTTTTGCGCAGAGACTGTCCTGTATGCCCAGCCTTCAGAAGTTCAAAATGTATCTATGCTCCCTGTACAGAGTTCTATCTAGATATCAATATTTTACATTGTATTTTTTTTGCTTTACAAACACTTGTATAGCTTGTCATGCTAACAAAGCCTCATTTAATTGAAATGGAGATGCGTATGTATAGGGGAGATTATGCTGGCTTGTTTCTTTTCAGATATATCAATCTATACATATATATATACATATATATACACATACACATATACATCTGCTTTGGAAGATCCCACTTGCCTATTTACCGAAGGCCAGATTTATTTCCTCCATCATGATAAAAATAAATTTGCTTCGGCTGGTGATATTTTTAAGGCAAGCATGAAAGGCTGAGGTATATGCACCATACACACAGGACTCTGGGGACATGAGAAACATACATCACAATAGTGGCAAATGAAAGTTTCTTTGCACAGGAGGTTGCAATTGGAGTGCTGGAGGATGCCCCTGCCTTCTCCACTGAGAGAGATGTCATTTTTTCATAGGCCAGTAAACACAGGAGGCAGGAGGTTCCCACACATCACCCAAGTGGCCATATACCCTGCACTAGTGAAAACCAGCACTCGTGCTCTGGGTATTCACACTCTCCATGCTTGTACACCGGAGCCCTCAGGGTGACAGCACCTGTGCCAATGAACCTGAGTATCCACACATTCTACATTGATAGCACCTGGTACGCATGCCCCACATCAGTGGCACTCAGTACCCACATCCCATATTGGTGGTACCCCATTGCCGTTGCACCCACTGCCCTATACTAGAGACACCTAGGCCCCAACATCCAACATCAGTAGCGCCCAATGCCCTATACCAGAGACACCCAGGACCCAATATCCCACGCGAGTGGTACCCACAACCCATCATCCAACCTGAGAATTACCCAGTACCCAATGCCCTATACCAGAAACACCCAGGACCCAATGTCCCACACGAGTGGTACCCACAACCCATCATCGACCTGAGAATTACCCACTACCCAATGCCCTATACCAGAGACACCCAGGACCCAACATCCAACACCAGTAGTGCCCAGTGCCCTGTACCAGAGACACCCAGGACCCAATGTCCCGCATGCGTGGTACCCAGAAGCCATCATTCAACACGAGAATTACCCAGTACCCAATGCCCCACACCAGTGGTGCCCGTAGCAGTGTGCCCAACTCCCGACACCAACGGCACCTGATGCTGGGGACTCTGCATCTGCGGCACCCTAGGCCTTCAGGACCAGCCCTGTGCCCCCCACCCTCTTGGCCCCTGGCCCACAGCCAGCAGGCGGTGCTACAGGCCAGAAGGAGGGGCTGACTCTACTCACCGCTAGGAGGGCCGAGTTTCTCTGCTCCACCCCAGCGGCGGGGCCCGGCGGCTGCTCCCCGTTGATCGCTGTGCTGCCCCCGTCACCGAGCAGCTGCTGCGGGTGATAGTCCGGCGGCGCTGCGGGTGGGGCCGGCCCGGCGCTGCCTGCCCCCTTGCTGTGCTTGCCGCCTTTTCTGGCCCCCTGGCCGTGTTGCACCAGGCTGAGCAGCTGCAGCGTGCTCTCCCGCTCGCGGTCTGAGCTCTCTGCCCGGCCCCGCTCATAGCGGCCCTCGCAGCTCTGGTGGTGCTGCCGGCAGACGGCGATGCGGGCTCGCAGCCGCTCCACGATGGCGCTGTGCACACGGGGGGCCACCGCACCGCCGCCCAGGAGCCCAGCCCCAAGATCCGGGGCCTGGGGCCCAGCCGTGTCCCCCATCCCGTCAGCCACACCGCTGCTCTGGCTGTGTAGTGCCTGTAATGCTGCCCCCGACCACGCTGGTGTCCGGCTCTCACTGCCACATGGAGGGGGATGGGGTGGGACAGCCGGGTGTGGCAGGAAGACGGATCCCCAGCCCAGGCAGCCCCCGGATCTCCCCTCCCACCCGTGAGCCGTCGGGTTGGACAGCGCTGGAGGACTGGGGTGGGCCCAGGACCGAGTGACCCGCGATCGCTAGGTATTTGCCGACATGAATTACACGGGCCGGGCGGATTGCCTCCCAAGACGGCAGCTGCCCAGTCGCAGGAGGGAGATTAACGTAGCTGGAAGAGGGTGACAGGCTCCTGGGCACACACCGCAGAAAGCGCTGGTGGGGGAAGGGGGTGGAGAGACTTGTCTACAGGGGAATAATATTAATAAACCGAGCCAGCAACCCACTGCAGAAGGGGCTCTCCCTCCCGAGGGAGGGAAACTTGGCCACTGTCTTGGTTTAATTGGGGGGAGGACAGAGAAGGTTTTTCATGGGCACATTGGCCAGAGAGAGAAACTGCAGTGCTGGGTCCCTCAGCTGAGACTTGCCCTGATTTTGTTTTTTAATTTGGTCGAGGTTTGATTTCTGACAAGCCTTCAATAAACGTGCAAATCCAGCGACGGGTGGGGGAGGTTAAGTCTTTGTGTTTTCTCCTCTCTTTGCTCTCCAGTCTTCCGCTTTTATGACTGTCTCTGGCTGGTAGTGCCTCTAAAAATAAAAGAGATGGATCTCTGGTTGGTAACAGTGTCAGACAGCCAGACCGTGCGCTGTGTTAATCCAGACACCGTGTACAATCCGTATCATGTCAAATATTCATCTCCCCCACACACAAACCCCCGAGCAGGAAGAGCAATGTACGCAAAGAGCTTGATCCCCTATAGCACATACATTTCCCCCTACTTCACTTTTCTCTCCCACAAACTTCAGACGGTCCTGAGAAAACACGCACACGCCGAGCAATGATTACAAATGAGAGTGAAACTTACAAACTTCCAGCTTTTTGCACCCCGCGCTGTCCACTGATTTTCCTTTGTGTTTTTGTGCCTCCCATCCCCTTGCAATGGGTCCAGGGCTTTGCAGTGACTTCTCAGCGATGCCTCCTCTGGATTCCTCCCCTTGATAAGCGAAAAGTGACTTGTAATTTCCCTTTCTCTTTCTTGGCTGGTGTGAGCTGCTTTGCGAGGCTGGCTCACTGCACGGGGCTTACAGCTACACACAGGCTTTCATTGTGCTCAGGCTGAGGCAGCAGAGAAAGTGCCTGAGCCTGGCAGCCCTAGTGGAAGGCTGGTACCACTGCAGGCAGGAGCCACAGGCACAGAGAAAAGGCAAAAGAGAAACACGAAGCCTCCAAGCGGCAAAGGAGGTGAATGAGAGAAACAGATTATGAACTATGATCCCAGTGATTTATTTGCATGGATGGAAGCCAAGGGAATCCCCTTTTCCATCCCCAGGTCGACATGCTACCTCTTTCCTGGCTCTGAAAGTCCAATAGCTTCCCTTATGGGTAGGGAATAAAGCACTTCCCTCTCTGTACTGCATGATTAGCTGCTGCACGGTGCAGTGCTTACCCGCCTGCCCCAACATCAAGACCTTTGTGCGTTTCACAGATAAATCGCAGCTATGACCTTTCTTAGCCACTGGATTTCTCCCTAATAGGAAGTGGAAAAAACAAAAGGTGGCATTCCAATGCACTCAGCTCTTGTACAATGGGGTGTGTCTAAATCTGAGGCTATGTACACACGATCAGATTAAAGTGCAACATGGTAATCACCATATAAAAAACACATGACCTTTATTGCGGGATAGTGCGTACACACGTCGCTCCTTGTAACGCAACACAATTCTTTGCAATATCGTGGTGTAGCGCAAGGAATTCTGGGCACCTATCCCACAGTTCAATTTTCCCTCAATCGGCGCTTGGAATCATGGCATGAAGGAAAGGAACGCAAAGCGCCATGGGTAAACTCTCAGTTTCCCATGGTGCACTGTGTTCTCCTTGCATCTTCCTCGTTGCCAATAGCAACTCGCGCCTATTTTCAACAGTGCAGTGCCGCACTACTTGCAAGCAATCACAACAGCGACAGCATGGATCCTGCTCTGATCTTCACTGTCGCCTTCAACATTCTGAATACATCTTGGCTGGTTGCTCAGTACGCAATGAGCTCCGAATCAGACGAGGACGCCGAGGAGCAGGGGCTGATCGATGCTATGCAGAGCAACAGCACCGCGTTGCTCAGCTCCTTCACCGACCATCTGCACACGGTGCAACGCCGTTTCTGGTCGCGAGAGACGAGCACCGAGTGGTGGGATCGTATTGTTATGCAGCTGTGGGATGACGAGCAGTGGGTACAGAACTTTCAAATGCAGAAAGCAACCTTTCTGGAACTGTGTTCAGAGTTGGCCCCTGCCCTGCGACATAAAGACACCAACATGAGGTCAGCCCTAACCGTGGAGAAGCGTGTTGCAATTGCTGTCTGGAAGATGGCGACTCCTGACTGCTACCGGTCGGTTGCAAACCAGTTTGGAGTCGGGAGGTCCACCATCGGATTAGCCCTCTCACATGTCTGCCGAGCCATCAATCGCATTCTGCTACGGAGGACAGTGACGTTGGGCAATGTTCGTGAGATTGTGGACGGCTTTGCTGCCATGGGATTCCCTAACTGCGGGGGAGCCATAGACAGCACACACATCCCTATTTTGGCTCCAGACCATCTCGCGACCGAGTACATCAACAGGAAGGGCTACTTCTCCATGGTGCTGCAAGCACTCGTGCATCACAAAGGGCGTTTTACGGACATCAATGCTGGGTGGTCGGGAAAGGTGCATGATGCCCGCATTTTCAGGAACACTGGTCTGTACCGGAAGCTGCAACGGGGTACCTTCTTCCCTGATCAAAAAATTACAGTGGGGGATGTGGAGATGCCCAGAGTCATCCTCGGAGACCCAGCATACACACTGATGCCATGGCTCATGAAGCCGTACACCGGGAACCTGGATCGCAGCAAGGAGCGGTTCAATTACAGATTGAGCTGCTGCAGAATGACTGTGGAGTGTGCCTTCGGCTGTTTAAAAGGGCGCTGGCGATGTTTGTATGGGAGGCTGGACTTGGCGGAGGACAACATCCCTGCTGTGATTGCGTCATGTTGTGTCCTCCATAACATTTGTGAAAGTAGGGGAGAAAAGTTTTCCCTGGGGTGGGCTATGGAGGCACAGCGCCTCGAGGAAGCATACGAACAGCCAGCCACTAGGAATATTAGGGGGGCCCAAGGAGAAGCTGCTTGCATAAGGGAGGCACTCAGGGACCATTTCAATGATGCCCTCCCCTAGTTAACTTCCAGGATGCATCAGGTGCACCTTATGAGATTTTCAATGTGTACAAATAAAGGCATTCTTCAAATTATTTGTCACTATTTTTATTAAAACCTAAAGGGGGGGGTTACAGGTGGGTGTAGCTGCGGGTCTCTAAAAAGTAGCCCTGGGGGGGACTGGATGTTGCAGTGTACCAGGGGGATGGGTGGCCTTCAAAGAAATTCTTTGAAGGACTACGGGGTGTGGGAGGCAGACACAGCTGAACTGTATGGAGTGGAGCCCGTACATTAATCGCCTGCATGTAGCAGGCCCTGATCCCGAACGGCGGTTTGCCTCCTTCGCTCGGTGATAGGTTATTCTTAGCTCCTTCACCTTTGATCTGCACTGCACAGTGTCTCTATCATAACCTCTCTCTGACATGGCCCAAGAAATTATGCCAAATGTATTATAATTTCGCCTGCTGCCGCGTAGCTGTGCCTGCACAGCGGACTCTCCCCAGATGCTGATCAGGTCCAGCACCTCTGCTGTGCTCCAAAGGGGTGCGCGTCTTCCACGACGAGCCGCCATTGCTAATGATGATCGGAGCTGCACTCCACTCCACGAGGAAGAGAACAGGAAGTGAAACAGACGAGAAATTTGAAAATCCCAGGAATCTGATCAGGACGGGGACTGTTTCGTCACGGCCACAGAGCGGGTGGGAGGAAGACCAGAGAGGACGACTTTGGAATGCTGGGACACTTCCGGAGGCCAATGATTGCGCGGTAAGCGTACACACGAGTGGAAAGGCGCAACAGCTGTTCCGCATTAACTGCTACCACCCTCGTCGAGGTAGTTTTTGTATTGCACTACAACAAGGCAGTTAACGCGCAACAGCCCTATTGCACATGTGTATGTTGTTGTTGGGATCGCGCAGTAATGATTGTTAATGCGCGATAAAGTGATCGTGTGTACAAGGCCTGAGAGGACCAAGGGTCAGTGATCCAGGCTGGGACTCAAGAGCTCTGGGGTCAGTGCCCAGCCCTGACTCAGACTTCCTGCATGTGCTTAAGCAACACCTGCAGGCAGGGCCATCCTTGAGGGGGGGCAAGTGGGGCTGCTGCCCATGGCCTCGCAGTTCAGGGGGCCCCGTGCAGCCAGCTGCACACACACCCTTGTACTGGTGGTGGCTGCATGCGAGGAAGGGATCAGGCGTGGAAAGGCAGGATTGGGCCCTGCGCTCCACATGGGAGAGATTCTCTACCCGGATGTGGAGCACGGGGCCCAATCTTGCCAAGTGAAGGCAGGATCAGGGGGCTGGGCGGGAGCCAGTCCGGAAATGCGGGGGGAGCATGGGAAAGGGCGGGCCGGGTAGTCTTATTCAAATGGCCTGCGAGCCAATCTGGCCCATGCAGGGCGCCTGGGAGCTGGGCGTGGATTGTTTTCAGATCTCCCAGAGTCCCGCCCTGAGCATGCATTGCTCAGAAATGTGTGGCTCAGGGGAGAAGCCTGGCCAGAAGGACTCTGAGTCCACTGATCCTGCAGCTCCAGCCACCAGGTAAGTAGGAGGTGGGTTGGACCAGGAGTGTCGTGGGGGCAAGGGCCAGAGGAACCAGGTGGCGGGGAGCGGGTGTGTCAGGGGGCTGCATCAGGCTGACAGCTGGGCCCCGACTGAGTCCCCGGCGGGAGCAGGGCTGCATTGCATCGGGTCAGCAGCCAGACCCCGACCGAGGCTCCGGCGGAGGGGCCGTATCAGGCCGATGGCTGCCAGCTGGGACCTGACCATGTCCCCGGCCCCGGCAAGGGGGGGGCTGCATCGGGCTGGTGGCTGGGCCCCAACTGCATCCCCGGCCCCAGTGGGGAGGGAGTCCATGGCTGCATCTGCATCACATCCCCGGCCTTGGCTCTTCATCAGGCTGGTGGCTAGGCCCCAACCGACTCCCCAGCCCTGGCGGGGGACCGCATCGGCGGTGGCAGCTGGGGCCCAGATCCCTGCTAGACTTGGGGCACTGGCCCTCGGACTCGGGGCACGTGCCCCGTGTGACCAGCACCAGCAATGCCACTGTGACTCTGCGAGGAAGGGGCCTAGGGATGTGCGGCAGGGGTTGGGGGAGGTGCAGGGTGCGGGGGCCTGGGAAGGGGGCTGGTGATGGGGCAGTGGAGGTTCACAGATGCCCTGTGGCCATGCTGGAGTGGGGGGCTTGGTGAGGCTGTGGAGCCTGATGGGAGGGGCAGTGGTGAGGCTGTGGGGACCTGGAGGGGGACAGAGGCTGTGGGATAACCGATGCATATGGTACTGAGAAGTGGTTGCAAATGCCTACCTGGGCTGGGACCCACACAGGCATGAAGGGGGCCTGGACAATATGGGAAGGGGGCCCGGAGATTAGGAGGGTTCCAGGGCCCATCAAATTATACTCTAACCACTGGGATGGGGCCGGGGTCTGGGTGGGGGACAGCATATGAGCCTGGATCTGGGCTGGGGAAAGGGTGGCTGGGCAACAGCATGTGAGGCGCGAATCGTGACTGGCTGGAGGACACATGGGGCGTTTGGGGGGCAGCATGTTGGGGCTAGGGCTCATTTTCATGCTGTGGGTGGTAGGGGACCCTGGTTTGCAATTGTGGAATATTTCATTTGCTGACCTGCACTCGCCTGCCCCCTTTCTCCATTTGACTCACTTGCCTCTGCCGCCTGCCTTGCCCCAGTCCTCTTCACACTTGCCTTTGAGCACTGACCCCCCCCCCCCCAGCCCCCATTCCATTAGAGACCATTTCAGACTGAGCTACCAGGTTCCAGGAGAAGGGTGCCTTTATACTCTATCCAGGTCTGTACTGATCTGGAGCCCCAGTGAAAATTAGGGTTGAAAGTGGAAAAAGCAGGGTGCCAAGTGAGAGCTGTTTGTGTTTGCCATGGCCGCATCTGCGCAAAGGAGGCCTAAAGTGCAAAAGATTCCTGTTTGTTCTTTTGCAGTTCAGATGAATGGAATTTAACTGACAAAACAGAAAATCCAGCACAAGACTGAGTGGTGAGGCAGCGTGTGAGGCTGGAATCGGGACTGGATGAGGGTGCAAGGCAGGAAAGGGGTCAGATCCTTAAATAAAAAATGGCGAGCACAAGCAGAGATAGGGATAAATTTAGAAAGTACAGTTCAGGAGCAGAGAAAAGAAAGAAAAAAAGGAGGAGATGGATGTGATGTTGGAAGGTTCATTAGAGAAGTTCATTGCTCGAAATGAGTCAACGAGTGACGAACACATAATGCAGGAGGACTCCAGCAATGAGGACAATGGTGACAACAGCAAGGATGCTAACATTAGCATTATCTGCACGCAGGAACTGCAACAACAGCAGGAGTTGAACTGCAGTGATCTGACCGTTGAACATGACATATATGACCCAGCCAACTGGCCAGATTTACTTGATAAGGCCAGAGACTTAATTGTGGAAAGAGGGCCTCTGAAAATATGTGGTAATGATTTTGTTTTTTCAAAGAATAATGAAAACCGACAATTTTCAGAAGAGCTATATACAAGGAGATTGCCCAATGGAGAAAGTGTCGAAAGAAATTGGCTCCTGTACCCCAAGAAATCTGATGTTTTTTGTTTCTGTTGTAAATTGTTTGGTTCAAAAACGTCTGCTAGCAAATTAGTAAATGAGGGAAGTAGTGACAGGAAGCATCTAAGTGAAAGGCTGCAGTCTCACGAACCATCTAATGAACATATTAGAAACTTAGCTACATGCATCTATGTTAGAAAAAGGTTCTCGTCAATGATGATGATAGATGAATGCACATTGCAAGAAATAAACAAGGAGAAAAAACACTGGTGATCAGTTCTGACTCGCATTATAGCAACTGTGCAGTACCTTGCGGAGCATAACTCTGCTTTTCATGGAACTAATGCAACGCTTTATTAACCTGACAATGGTAACTTTTGGGGGATTAATTGAGATGTTAGCTAAATTTGATCCTGTTATACAAGAACATGCCCAACACATCAAAAACAATGAGATACATGACCACTACCTTGGACCTTGTATTCAAAACGAGCTGATTTCAATGATGGCAACCAGTGTGAAAAAAACAATTATTGACAGCGTTAAGACTGCAAAATATTTTGCAGTCATTCTTGATTGTATGCCTGAGCAAAGTCATCAAGAGCAAATGTCCCTTGTGCTACGTTACGTTGATGTGACATCTGACAAAGTAAAGGTTAGGGAGCATTATATTGACTTTATTCCGATTGAAGATCAAACTGGAGAAGGGTTATCTGAATCTCTCCTTGCTGCCTGGGAGATACTTGGTCTCCACATTGGTGATTGTAGGGCATAGGGATATGGCAATGGGTTTAACATGAAGGGCCAGCAACAGGGCTTACAGGCACATATCTTGAAGATCAATCCCAGAGCCTTTTTCACTCCATGTGATTGCCACAACTTGAATCTGACATAGGTGATATGGCTAAATGTTGCCCAAAGGCTATACTATTTTGGGGGGTTGTACAACGAATCTACACTTTATTTGCAGCTTCAACTAAAAGATGGCAAATACTTAAAGCGAATGCTCCCTCTCTCACTCCCAAACCACTGTCAGCTACTAGGTGGGAATGTCGGATTGAGAATGTTAAAGCAATCCGTTACCAGATAAGTGGTATATAGAATGCCTTGCTTGATGTTGCTGAAAACTGTGACGACTCTAAAGTTAAGAGTGAGGCAGAGTCCTTGGTCAATTATGAAATAGAAAATTTTGAATTTCTGTTAGCAATGGTTGTGTGGTATGACATTTTGTTCACCTTTAACACTGAGCAAGTCACTTCAATCCAGTGAAATGCAGCTTGATATGGTCCTCAGCCACATTAAAGGACTCATTGACTTTGTGCACAAATATAGGGAGACTGGATTTGCATCTGCAAAAACCACAGCAACTGAAATAGCAGCTGAAATGGAAGTCGAGCCCAAATTCAGAAAACAATGAGGGAAACAAAAGAGATCAGACTGATCATTTGCCAGAAATTTTTTTTGAAACCAAATACTTTTTTGCCATCATGGATCAGGCTCTTATGTCACTGACAACACGATTTGAACAAATTCAAGTATTCGCCAATTATTTTGGTTTTCTTTTCAATGTTACAAAACTCCAAGAGACATGAAAAAACAGTGCATGAAGTTAAACAGGGTGCTGTCCAATGGAGAATCTCATGACAAACAATACTGACCTTTTCTCTGAGCTCAGGGTGCTGCAAGAATTCATACCCCCAGACACTAAAACTGCACTTCAAGCCCTCCAATTTTTAAAATCTCTTGACACTTCCTTTCCAAACACAGCAGTTGTATACAAGATCATGCTGACAATTCCTGTCACAGTTGCTTCAGGAGAGAGAAGTTTTTCAAAGTTAAAAATCATAAAAAACTACCCAAGGACAACCATGTTGCAAGACAGACTATGTGGACTGGCCATTCTGCCCATTGCGGAGGATAGCTGTAAGCGTGGACTGCAACAATTTGGTTGAAGAGTTTGCTGCAAGGAAGACCAGGAAGGTGGATTTCAGAATGTAGGGAGTGACACTTGATTGGAAAGTTGCACATATTTTATAACTTTAACATACTTTTATTTACAGTAATAATATAAGCTACAGTTTCATTGTTGGTTGTGTTGTGTCTTGTAGTATGCATACGGGGCATATCATATACAGTAGGCTATAAAACAGGCTGCTATTTGAAGTTCAATTTCATCTATATAAATAATGGGGGGGGCCCCGCAGAAGCCAATTTGCCCTGGGCCCCGCTCACCCCTAGGGACAGCCCTGCCTGCAGGCCCAGATCTTCAAAGGTCTTTTACATGCCTAATTCCCATTCAAATAAATAGGAGTTGGGTGCCTAAATATCATTGATGATCTAGGCTCTAATTCCTGTGTTTAAACCTTCCTCCATAAAATAATAATCTTTTATCTGCCTTCTCTATTTAGATGGTAAGATCTCTAGGGCAGGCACTAGTCTCCTGAATGTGACTGTACAGTGCCTAGCACAGCGTGAGGCCCCATTCTTATTTGGTGCTATTACAATACAATAGCAACAATGTAGATGTGTTACAGTGATACTTGAAATGCTTGAAAAGGCACTCTTGTTTATGAGCCTTCAGTTTCAGGTGCTTATCACTTTCCACAAATGCACAAATCTTTCTGACTTAAATTTATAAACAATGACACAAAGGCTTTTTTAAAAAATCACATAAAACATACAGCTGTCTATATGCAAGTAAACCCAATTGTGCTTATTTCACTGTGATTCAATCAAAAAAGAAACTGCACATGCAAATAACCATGTGTAGGGGGTTCTCAGTGGTTATTGTGCCTGAGTGAGAACTGCAGGACTGGAACCCCAACAGTCAACATGCAGGGCCAAACTTTACTGCCCTATTCTGCAAGCCCTGTCTGGTGTACCAGGCATTTAAAGGAGCTGAGTTCAGAAGAAGGAAGTGGGGATATGGTGGAGAGAGGTTTTTTTTTAAACTCTGAATGGTTGAATGAATGTGGAATAATTTGTTATTTATTTGATACATTACAAAGGAAGACACATACATATGCTTAGATTCAGTATTCATTTTGAAAAACCTCAGTTGCTGAAGAGTTGCTGAAGAGCTGCAATGGGTCTTTAAAACATGCCTAGAGGCAACCTTGTGCTAAGGTGCTTTACTGAACTGAGGCCTGGAATTTTGAGCTTTTTCAGTGATTAGTTTTTCAGGGCTGTTCCTTGGCTACAATTAGAATGATTGAAGTTTGTAAACCTTTAGTGTTTCCCCCTCTAATTATACTGTTTGAACACATTACCTAGCCCTTCAGTGGTGGATCATTTAACTTAACAGGATCAACGGGTGGCATGTTCACCCCGTGTCTATTTTCTCTTGTTCATGGCTACCATCTTGTTTATTATGGATGAGGCTAATGTGCTGCTATGCCTCCACTGCAAAATGGACTCTCGAATATAAAAGTCATTTTTTGAGCTATAAGAAACTTAAAACAAACAAAAAAACTCCGCCTCAGGAGAAAGTTAGCCCTGTGTACCTATTATTTCACAAATCACCAAATTATAAATCATGTTCATTTATTGCACAGAGAAAAACTTTATATATAAAACAGCCAAGTTAATGAAAATGAACAAGATGTGGGTGTCTTATCAGTTGTCTGCAATGCTATTTAAAAGAGGTTAAAAGGAAGTATGATCATTCTAAAAGTTTGCTGCATCATGTTTTCTTAAGCTCTTTGGTTCTGACCTTTGGACTCAAATTATAAATGTAAATCTCTCATCTTTTTAAAAAAACCAATCAAACAAAAGTTAACCAGTAATTCAAATTTATAGAACATGTTTACTGTGTGCAGGATATTTACTATATTTAACACACCCACACTGTTTACCCAGGATGGATAAGACATGCTTAGAGCTGCATGCCTTTATTTAGTCAAATAAAGGTAAACTAACTAAATTAAATATGGGAATGCATGTAATTGCCTTCTGATATGCTAAACACTTACTCTCAGACCAAGTTCCAAAGGAGTAGCTGTGTTAGTCCTTGTTTGTTTTTCTCTCAGATCAGGTGCGTATTGTCCCCTTTTCTATATTGTCCTTAAAAAAATAAAAAAATAAAAATCTATGAATCTACTAACACTACACACACAGGTCCTTGAACAGGGGTGATCACAAAAAGCACACAGACAATTCCCTCCTCTTTCACAACTCTGAGCACAAACACTAATGTCTATTTCCCAGGAAGCTATTCTGTCCCAAGAACTGACTCCAGTTAGAGAAACTGAGGCAGAGAGCACATCCTCCTCCCCCCAAAAAAATTGCATAAAAAAACCTAAAAACTAAAGCAGAACTTCAAGACTCAAAGGAGCTCTCGTATTAAGAAAACTTGTAAAATAACTGTGCGTGGCAACCCTATACAGTGACTCTTGCCATAACTACTAAGTACAAACACTGTCTACTTTTTCTTAAGTAACAAGGAATTTAAATATAAAAAAATTAACAAAATTTAGATCACAAATTTAAATGAAAAAATTTAAGAAAATGAAAAAGTTAAGCTTCTCTTAACTTTCCAACATTGCAAACTTATTTTCAGATGTTTTAATGGTCAGAATAGGATTTAAAATATATATTCTCAATATATGCAAATTAATATTACTTAACGAGAATAATGTTTAAATGTCATTGACTTCTAATCACTTTCATTCCTTAAGGTTACATTAACATAGTCTTCTGAAATTAGTAGTGATCAATTTAAGTAATATTAAATCAGAAATCCAGAATTTTATTTGATAGAATAATATTGTAGTGGAATCAAGATTTTGTATTATTTCAGTTCCTTTCCACTCTGCAAAAGATAACCTCTGTAATAGTAGAAAATGGGGCTAGTTGAAAAAAACTGCTAAGCAGCATATATCCTACACACATCAGACAAATGTATTTGGGCTCTCTAGGAATTCTCGCTGGTCAGGGAGGAGGAGCTGTTATTTCTATGAGATATTGCTGCATTAATAGACCCCACATAATCCTTTGGAGCAATGGCACCTAAGGTTCTGAAATACCACTTTGACCACACTTCCTTTATGGCTTCTTCCTTTAAGGCTACCATGTTACTGGAGAAACCCTTCCATGGTCTTAATCGTATTGTCCTAGCTTTGACAAGGATATCCCACACTAAGTCCCAGGAATTTAAATCCAGGCATTTTGGAAATTAGGGAAAGCCCTGACAACCCCCTACTACTATTTAAACAGTGTTTTGTAGAGGAAAATGTGCCGCTACTCTGTGCGCATATATCAAGGAATGGCTATAGTCCCTGCAGCTACTGCTCTACCCTCACCCTAGGGCCTTCTCCTGCTCTCTAGTTTTGATCCTATAGGGGGAAGGGCCAAATTCAGCAGTGATCCACAAGGGTTGGAATGTGTAAATCAGTAAATGGCACTGTAATCTACACCCAGAGTCCTGAAAAAGTGTAATTACACTCAGAAGTCTCTCTAAATTTTTGCACCTGATTTTTGCACCAGGTGTTCTGCTGCAGGTACATTTCCAGCGCTTTGCTGCAGTAAGGTGGTTTTCTTGCTGGAGTGATAATCAATTTGTTCCTGTCCTCTATCTAGATACCTTCCTACTGTGGGGCAAAAAAAATAAAAAAATAAAAATTTAATTAACCCACTTTTAGTTTGGGTGGGAAAAATATGAAGTATCTTACAAAAAAATTAGTATAACCTAGTCACAAAATGTGTATGGTATTTAGCCAAAACAAGAGCACCCACACACCTGAAAGAGGAATCTCCACTTTCTCTGAATTCAGTAGCTGGTATTACTGAGTCTTTTTCTTGTATGAATGAGAAGTAATGATGAAAAAGGTACAAAGCATATTCATTTTTATTAAAATGCATCCCCTATTTCTGTGTAGCTTAATGAATAGGTGGCGGCAGATAACTTCCATTATGCAGTACAAAATTACATGCGTTTCAAAACCACTTTCCACGGAAGTTGTTCTTTTTAACAATGATTTGTGCTCAAGCCTTCTAGACTGAAACAATGCAAACTTAAGCATGATAAATATTAGAGATACCGCACACCATATGGAGGTCTGCTTATCAGTAAAGGAATGGTGGTTTTATGGTGGTGTTAAAAAAAAAAAAAAAACAAAAAAAAAAAAAAAAAAAAACACCCCTCAAAAAGCATTGAGAGATATTTTTGTATATAAGTGGATCTCACAGCTAGATTTTTACAAAGCTTCTTTCGAAGAGATGCATGACCATTCAGTCTATTTTCTCCTCTTGGAAATAATCAGCATCATTCATATATTCTTCCAGATGATCATATCTCTGCATATAAAATAATAAAAAAAGTCAATTCATCAAAGACAACGAATGAATGAAACAAATACATTGCTTGTTATGTCAACCATAGTTCATAAACAAGAGCAGCTGCACTCATCTAGTAGCAGAGATCACCAAAGCCTATTTGGTAAGCCTGGCTCTAATTAGGTAATTTGCCCTACTGTGTTTCATGAAGCTTTAAGAAAAACTGATACAAAACAGTGGAGGCTTAGCAATGAAACGTATCTCATAAGTGTACTTGCATCACTTATGAAATTTTTAATAGAGACCCCTGTACTATAACAAATACCACATGGATGGACTGCTACAGCAGTAGATGCATATATTTGTTTGTTTGGCCAAATTGGACTGTCTCTGCACAAAAGAACAGACACAAATCCAACATCAAGAATGGCAACATTCCAAAACCAAGAAGGGAGCACTTCAACCTCCCTGTGCATTCTGTGAAAGACACGACAATTGCAGTGCTTCCACAGAAACACTTTAAAACCAGGTTCCAACAAGAAACTGCAGAACTAGAATTATATGCAAATGTGACACCATCAGCACAGGTTTGAATAGAGACCTGGAATGGCTAACTCATGCGATACATAAATTTGTTAGTCTTTAAAAAAGCTACAGGACTCCTTGTTTGTTTTGCTGAAATAGACTAACATGGCTACTTCTCTGTATTTGTTTGTTGTTATTCTTGTATATAGCTGTTCCTCATAAGATTACTTTGAGTATTTTGTTTTGATATTAGCATGGGCTCATTTTGCTAAAAATATTTATGCTTTAAAAATTCATTTACAAATGGGCCCTATTTCCATTGGAAGTTGTCCATTTACCAACAAACAAAAACAGATCCATTCCAAAGAGCAGTGGCTTGAAACTCACACATCTTTAAATGGGGAAGAATAAATGGCAAAAGAGAATAAATTTGCTTGGAAGTTTGAATTTGAAATGATGAAGAGCCATCAGACAATTTTATAAGCTTAAATTATTCTAAAATGGCCCAAGCAAAGTCCTCCTTTGTTTCTGATTTAAACTTTTTTTTCTGTTTAAGGATTTCCCTCCTTTGGATCAAGTTACTGGGCTTTTCCCCAAGAATCAAACTCGCATATTGTCAGTATTAAGAAAAGTCTTAAAGGCCAAATTCCACACTCTGTTACACTGTGTAACAGCACTGCTCTCAGATTATGCTTTTAATTACACTTATGCAAACTCAAAATCTTTAGCTATACTTGGAATTAGATAAACTATTTTTGCTGGTGCTGTGGAATAGAATCCAGCACCCCCCAATTTTATCTGTCCTGAATCCAGCAGTGCGGAAGAGAGTTTAAAAAAAAAAAAAAAAAAAAAAAAAAAAAGAAAAAAGTCAGTAAAATATTTGCTTACTTTAGTGACTAAAATAAGGCTGATTATTAGCAGGGAGCAGCTTTGTTCTGTAAATAGATACTATTTTTGAGTAACTTTTCAGAGAACTGCACTATATGGGAAGTTAGTACATGTCTTGTATGACTGAAGTCTACTTTTGCCCATTTTGTGTGTTTGCGGTCTATTGTAGTTCATTCAACTTCTTACAACTCATTGCTTAGTTAAAAACACATTTTATTTAGCACTGATGTCTTATTTTATCTCCTTTGATAAAAAGGAATTAACCCAATGACTGATTCCATCATACCTCCCGAATCCAGCCACTTTCTTCCAACTGACTGAAAAGTCTGTCGACTGTGTCTTTAACTGGTTCATTGTGAATGCTATCCGCCTCTGTAACAGAGCAGCAGCTCTCATACAACTTGTATTTAAAGTGTTTCAGATTATGATAAACCCTCGTACGATTTGCACACACACTGCCAACCTTCAAAACCTATATAAAAATGAACAAACTTGGTTATCTAAGTAAAATTAACATGCAGCAGTGATCTCTCGACAATATAATGCATGGCTAAGTCAGTCTAGTATTTTGAAATAATGAACTAAACAGCTGTTGATGCTCTATGATTTATTCTATTTTAAATGCAATGTAGTTCCCATACCCTTTGCACCCAAACCCCACAGGGGCAGTGGCTGGTGATTCAGTGCAACTGCAGTTCCACCTGCCCCTGTTCCTCAGGAACCACCATCCAGAGCTTTGCAGAAAAAGTGAAATGCTGCCAGTGGATTCCCCTGAACAGCTCTCGCTTTTTTTTTTTTTTTAAACATTTGGAGGAAAACTGATTAAATACTTTCTGGTTTATATTTACTAGCTGCTGGAGTCATAAGACATATTGACTTCAACATTCACAGAATTGAAGTGTATGAAGTAAAGTCTGGATTTATTACGAATAAAAGCCTAAAAGGCAAAAGCTTCAATGAGGTTCACGCTAAGGATGCACAACCACTTTGGACATTCAGGAAATGCAAAAAAAATCAAGACCTGCAGACATAACTGCATGTTAACTTTTTCCTCTTTGCTAACGCTTAAAGAGTTTGACAATATATTCATTTTTAATATAACCACAAAATATCCAGTGCATGCATGGTGGCTAAATTCACAGCACTGTAGGAAACTGAACCCTTGCATTCCCTACTCACCACACATTTTTATCTGTGAAGCCTTCATCATACATAGATATAGATGTTGCATTTAATGGGCTTGTTTATTTAACATAGTGATATTTATAGAAAAGCAAATGTTAAGTTTACATGCATATACACAGATGGTTATGCAGGTTTTGCCTGTATATAATATTCTTACAGCTAAGTACACGCATTTATTAAGTAATTGGATCAGAAACTTTATACAATGCTGGTTATGATGAGAATGAGTATATTCAGGAAAACACATAAGTGTTATTAAGAAAGTGTGAAATTCACTGAGACCCTCTGCATCCGTCAATCCATATAGAAATTATGAGAGGGAATTATGGATTAGGCAGCAGTTCATGTGTGTTTATGCACTCCTTGTATTCCACAGAAAGGAGCATCATGCTTGGTCCACAGAGGTGGATGCTATGAGTGGCTATCGTGTCAAATCAGGAAAGGGATTTAGCCAGTGTCAATGGCACAGAAAGGCATGGATTGTCTCTGTAAAAAACAAAAAACAGCTGCATCTGGCCTGAGTTGTTGGTGGATTTTCTTTCCCAGTTCAGTGGCACTTCTCTTGCACACAGATTGAGTAATGTGGGCTTTTTGCAAGAGAAATGGATTTCACTTTATGGTATACAAATAAGAGATTGACATCTTTCCAGTACAGTACAATATTGTTTTAGCTTGAGCTTATTTGTCTGCTTCTTCCGTGCAGTAACCAGCTAACTGGCTAAGACCCACTGCTCCTCTAACCAGAGCATTTATGTCAAACTGTGGAATTTGAGTTCTCAGATTGCATGTATTTTTACTTAGCCATACAATAGCTGCAGGGTTTTCTCTGAGCCATAATGTGGTGATGCATTTGATTGTCATTATTGTTAATATTCTGAACGTTTTTTCTTTGTGGCTTGGATGGTTGCTTGTTGTCTTTTAAACCTTAAGCAGACTAAGTTTTAATCAAAGTCTACATCCTATCATTTCTATAAGTGTGCCTCTGAGAGACCTACTTGATCTCGTTCTCTACAGCAGAGCTTGGCACATGCTGTATTTATTTTGTTGATAGCGGTTGGAAAATAGACATTTAGGATTAATTTTCAATGGAATTCTTTCCAATTTTCAACATTAAATATACAGGCCCAGATACTCAGGTGGTGTGAATAAGCACCGCCTCTGTGAAGTGAATGGAAACACACAATTTAGGCCCTCAGTATTGTGCTGTATTAGTAAGCAGTGATTGCAACTACAAAGGCTTGAGATCCAGGATTTGCTATTGCTATTATTCTGTAACTAACTACATGTGAACAGACTGTTGTACTCATACAGAGACCCACTATCCACCCACTGGGATTTGGATCCTGGTGGTACTGCTAGAGTTTGAGACCAGAATCAGCTGTGAAGTTTGAGGGCTTCAACTATTATTCCACAAAAAGAATGCTTTAAAAAAAAAATCACAAAACTTCAGAATCCAGAATTACTTGCTGTACCATCCCAGAATGCCCAACAATCAAGAACCAGACGACGAAGATACATAGGGCAGAATAATACAGGGACATTCAGCACACATTAACTATCCACCTTGCTGCATCCGGGTATTATTTTTGTATTAAACTAATGAAAAATCCTTTAATTTCATTTTACCTTGAAGTTTGCCCAATACTACACAAATTTAATATTAGTCTAACATTTTACATTTGAAATATTTTCAAACACTTTTTATAAGCATGAAAGATTTTGTTAAAGTTGCCAAATGCTTCTTTTTTTTTTTTTTTTTTGAAGGCTGAGTTCTAAAGTCTGACTGTATACACTCTAATTTTAATTTTTTGAGATCTCACTGACATTCCTAATGCTTAATTCCTCTATTCTGGGTGGCTCTACTGGCCAAGCTTGTTATGCCTGCTGAAGTGGAATGCAGCAGAGTGACTTGACCACAGAGTAGAAAATGAGAAAAGGCAAACCACAACTGTCATGTTTATTCTTAAACACTAATGGTGTACTAACAAGCTGGCAAGCAGAAAACATGGTGCAGATATAGAGTAAATGGCAGCAAAGCAAAGCACTGAAGTCTGTTATGCTAAACTACCTATGGTATCTTGGCCTAACCACAGAGGGGGTAGGAAAGAAAAGAAGCTATATAAAAAAACCAAAAATAGTCACTGGAAACTTAAGTAAAATAACAACAGCCACTGCCAATAAGTATGAAGAGGGCGAAAAAGAAAAAAAAATCAGAGACCAGAGAAAAAGAAAACTAGCCATAGAAACAATTAAAGGGGGTGTGCCATGATGCAAAAGAAAAGGTTGAAGTGTTCTCTCTTTTTCAGGTGCTTTTATATAGTTTTAAACACTCTCCCACCCCCCCACCCCAAATTACGTAACATATGTTCTGATATCTTGAGGCTGCCCTGACTTTGCTTTCAGTTAGTTACTTTCCTGAAGTGATAGCTTAGCAGTGTGCTGTGCTCTTGCAAATTGAGTTGAGTTGCTTGGTACCAAAGACAGGACCCTGGGTCAACAGGCAGCAGATGAAACCTCCAGTATCCAACACTGGATGGATTATGATCCGCCATAAGAACAAGGGGGAAGTGTGGGCAGCTTCCAAGGAGCCACTGCTGTTTTCAGTAGCAAAATGGGGGCAAATCTAGTGCCATATAGCACTCGTTTGGTCTGTTTCATGGCCTCTGAACTAGACCATATTTTCCACTCCTTCCACCAAAGAATGCATTCTGCAGGTAAGAAACACTATGATGGTTAAGTGTAAAAAATATAAAGATCTGAACTCCAGTATTTTGATATTAAGTAGCCCAACACAGATTGTGAAGATGGACTTTACTGAATGTAACTATAAATTTAGTATGGCATTATATGTCAGTTCCAATTCTTGAAATGCCCCGTGCTCTTAAGTGGGATAACAGGTCATCCACACTAGATGTCCCAATAAAGAAGATTCTGTCTGTGACACATGCAAGACCTGGGAAGCATGGAAATATCAAAAGTTTATTCTACGGAGATGTGCTATATGCTGTGGGCTCAGGGATCAGTCAAACTTTTGTACTTGTATCTTTGTGAACTAGGGATTGCATTCCAGCTCCATAGGGGAGGGTTACCAAGATTCACCCAGAAACTAAAGCCAGTAGCAGGTAATTTCTAATAATCCCATAACAGGTAAACAGCTCAAGAGAAGAACCAAGGAATTGCATATATTGGTTCAGGCTCTGGTCAAGAGGCCCAGCAGACAAAGATAGATTTTGGACACAAAAGGGTCAGCTTGAACAGGCTAAGTATTCCTCAAACTGGCAAGTGTTTGTAACTCAATCTGCTGGGTTTGAAGAATGGAAAACTCACTAGTCTTCATGTGGAAGACGATGGGTAACACCATGTAAGCTCAGTATGCAAGTGGACTGTATATTATTTATGATACATTAACTCTGTAATGCTTTTATCCTAAAAAGAAGCGTTGTGTGCTCTGTGATAGCTGACTGGTCACTAGTAAATGCGGTCACAGGCCTTGAAGGAGCATGAACTACAGGTGCTAGATTCAGGTCACACCTGCTGGGACAATTACATTCTCAGAACTCATTACCTTGTTCAGTTTAGGTGGGGCATGTCCTTCCTATATGGCCAATGGACTGGTTTTGATGTTCTGCCCTTAGAGACCCATGTGTTTTTTTGCAATTTACAAATGAAACTAAGAATAATATTGAAAATTTCAAAGAAACTGTTGAAGGTAGGGATTGATAAAATTCAAGAAGTTCCCTATAAAACCAAATTCAGGTAATCTAGTTTATTATAAAAGGAATATTGATATTCTACAAGACAATATATTTGGAGTATACTTCATAGATTAAGTTGTACACAAATCTAGGTGCATACATTACATTTAATATTAATTTTCCATTTGATGGTGGAAATACATGTGTAGTGTTCTCACCAGGCATTTAATTCAGGCTTAATTAGGATTCTTGGCCTCGTGTAGCTAAGATCAAGTATAATATTTACTTCCCTTTACCCAGATATTTCTTCCAAGGTTGTAGCTATATAAAGTGAAGATTAATTGTGAATAAAAATTCATATATGTGAATGCAGGGCAACTTAAAAACAAACCTCACTCCAAAACCACCCCCTTAGAGATGTTATGATGAGATATTCTCAGCATTTCACCCATCTAAAGTACTGTATACAAAAGCATTATAAAATAGTTTATGCACCAAGAGCTCAGCAGAATTTTTTAAAAGTTACCTGTTTGTCATGCGGCATAAAGTCATCTGTTTCCAAAGTTCTATTGTTGTACAGCTTTCCTGATAGCAACACAGCAAACTTACAGTACCGATGCAGTTCACAGGCCTGACAGGGCCTTTGCATTGGATTCCTCATTACTATGCGGACATCAGGGTAACACTCCACTCGCTCCTGCCAAGATACATTTCATAACTCTTCAATAGGGTATCTCCTAAACCAGTGATGTTCAAACTTTTCCAGTCACACCCTGCCTCCTCTCCATCATTAGCTGAACCTCTGCATTCCCACTCCATTAGTGTACAGCCAGGGCTTCCTCAGCAGCAGAGCATGGGCTGAAAGTGGAGCTGAGAGAGGAACTGGGACTAGAGGAGAAACTAGGGATGGAGGGACCGGGGGGCAGATCTGGCCTGGCGGAAAAGCTGGCCTGGATGCTGAATGGGGCTTAGAGCAGAGCAAGGCTGGAAGCATGGCGCTCCCTCCACACTTCCTATAGGGGCTGGCTTAAGCTCTGGGTGTCCCACTCAACGTTCCTCCATAACCCCTTATGGAGCCGGAGCTCAGTTTGGGGACCGCCGCTATAAACAAGGCAAAAAGTCTTCACTGTGTGAGGCCCTCAACTGCAGTGTCTTCAGGGCACTAACCACCATACAGGATCAAACCTAAAGTCAATTAGCATTTTGATAAATCAATCAAAAACCACATTCATTTTTCCATTTACTTCATTTAACCTGATCCTATTTCAATTATTCTCATCATTTTACATGCATGAGACTGAATTCTTTCAAACTGACTTCATATTTTAAGTTGTAGGAACTTCATTATGAGTTTGTTGGGAGAAATAAATTTTTTGTGCTTACTAGTTTGTTTCTTTTTTAAAAAAATCTGCAAAAATTTATTATGGCAGCGTTAGTAACTGTCAAAAGATGTTCTTTAAAGTGCATATGTGACACACCCACTAAAGCCAGCGGGACAAGTATCCATCCATCTTTTAGAGCAGAATCTAGCTAGACATGCATGAAAGTAGCCATGATGTATTTACACACTAAGTACTTGACTTTACCCCTCAAATTCAGATGTGTATGATCATATACTTTGTGCAATTAGCTACTGGACACATGTGCAAGAATCATAACTGATTAAAATGTACAGAAATGCCAACATATTAAGAGGCAAGATCATGCTCATGATCATTATAGGAAGACAAACAATTATTAGGATTTGTATTTTCAGTTAGGAATGGAGTGTATGGAAACATTTTTGACATCTGGAGCCACTTTATCGACCAAGATAGAAGCTAGATACCTTATATCGCTCTTTCCAGCGACTTCTAGAGATTAAGTTTTCAAGACGAGGTTGAATAAAACGATCATCCAAATAATGAAGTGAGGTTAGCATTTCCTGTGCATATCTCTTTTGCCTTGTTCCATCTGTTCAAAGAAAGAGTCACTATAATATATTTGCTGCACATCACATATTGTACGTGTTGCTTCCAGCCACAAAATCTTCGGAGACATGATGAATCATCTACATGTTGAAAAGTATCCATTTAATTATTTACTGATTGAAGAACAGTGACATCATTGATTATTAAAGGATATTTACAATAAAGTCTGTGGTCCATGAAAGTTACACAAATCATTGAAATGAACTTTGATGTAGTGTAAAAAAAAAAGAAAGACACCTGTCCATAGCAGGTTCTGCACAACAGTAAAAAGTGGAATAGAAAAACTCAGTATGAATGAACAGCCCAAAGATGGTTCAACCTGAGAACAGTTAACCTCAAAATATAACCACTCAAACTTTTACCAAAGGTTTATCAAAAGCCTAGAAAAAACAGATGTTCTTGTCTTTTTCCATACAACATTCATAACATAAGTAATGAACTATAGTTACACAGAACCTTTAACTTAATTCCTAGAAAAAAAGCTATGTGAAGAGGGAGTTAAGATTGAGAATACATAACAGTGGTGTAATTAAACCAAAATATTTATTATAAACACAGGAAATTCAGAATTAATATTACATTTAAAGTAAGTTCAAATACATTAAGGTATGGAACTGTACACTGCAGGCAACTAAATCTCAACTTTTCACCATTAGTGATGCCATATTAAAAGGAACTAATTATTGTATCCACAGTCAGAGTCTAAATTAAAATGGATTTTTAAAAACGGATAGTTCATCCCACACCCTCCCGATACTTCCGCCCAATGATAACATCATAGAGCAGAGTTAAATTAGGCTGGATACCTCTGGTTCATATGATCGTGTCTTTACTGATTGTTATGCCTAATTATTTTAATTACATCTAACTTCCTCAAATGTAGCCTATGTGCAACATTTAAGTTTCAACTATGTGAAAATAACAGTGCCTACTAGTCTATTAAGATCATTCAGGACAAAGAAAAGTGTGATACTGATAAAATCACTCATTTAAAAATATTTTTAAGTGAAAACTAATTAATAGATTTATATGTAAGTTCTCTGTGAAAGATGTGTAATGAAAACAAAATGGTTCATAGATTTCAAGGCCAAAAGGTCCACTGTGATCATTATTCCAATCTCCTGTATAACAGCCCATAGAACTTCCACAAATAATTCCTTTAGCATACCTGTAGAAAAATATTCTATCTTGATTTAAAAAAGGATCAGTGATGTAAACTGTTATAATGGTTAATTACTCTCAGTTCAAAATTCATGCCTTAATTCTAGTCTGAATTTAATCGTGTTATTCCTTTCCCTTCTAAATTAAAGATCCAATTATTAAATGTGTGTTCTCGATGCAGGTACATACAGATTGTAATCGAGTCACCCCTTTCTTTGTTAAAATAAAAATTGACTTTCCTGAGTCTGTATCACTATAAGGCATCATTTATAATCCTTTCATCATTCTCATGACTCTTCTGAGTCCTCTTCAATTTATCAACATCCTTCTTGAATTGTGGATACCAGAACTGGACACAGTACTCAAGCAGCAGTTACAGCATCAGTGTCAAATACAGAGATAAATAACTTCTCTACTCCTACTCAAGAGTCTCCTGCTTATGCATCTGAGGACCGTATTAGCCCTTTCGACCACAGAATCGTACTAGGACCTCATGTTCAACCAGCTATCTACTACAATTCCCATATCTTTTCAGAGTCATTGCTTTCCACGATAGAGTCCTCCATCCTAAAAGCACGACCTTCATCCTCTGTTCTTAGATTTATAAATTCACATTAGCCATATTAAAAACATGCACTGTTTGCTTGCATCCAGCTTACCAAGCAATCCCAAACTGCTTTGTATCAGTGGTCCATTATTCACAACTCCACCAATTTTTATGGCATCTGCAAACCTGATGAGTGGTTTCTTCCAGGTCATCGATCAAACCCTTAACTTGCGTAAGGTCAAGAACTGATCCCTGTAGAACTGCACTAGAAATACACTGATGGTTCCTCCTGTTTACAATTATATTTTGAGACCTATTAGAATAAGCCAGTTTTTAATCCATTTCATGTGTCATGTTCATTTTATAATGTTCTAGGTTCTTGACCAAAATGTTGTGCAGTCATTTACAAAATCAAACACCGTACAGAAGTGTATTACAACAACACTCATCTTTATCAATGAAACTTGTAATCTCATTCAAAGAAGTCATCATTAGTTTGAAAGGATCTATTTTCCACAAATTCATGCTGACGGGCATGAATTATATTACCTGCCTTTAATTCTTGATTAATCGAGCTTCATATCAGCCATATCAAAGAATGAATTGCTGATAGAGAAAGGAACTCATCCAGATCTCAAGATACTTCCTAAAACTTAAAGACTTAAGCCCTACAGCATTCTTCTTATAATCTGTCCTCATGGTAACTTTGTGAAGTGCACTAGCCTGAGGCACACTTTCATGTCCTGGCTCCACTGAATTCTCACCAAATCCAGCAGGCTCCTAAATTCAATCAGTGTCGAAATTATCCTGAGGTACCTATGTTTCTGCCTCTGGGCATGCACACTGCTCCCTGCTTTTACGCATCTAGACACCTAACTCCAAGCCTAAATCCCAGAGTGATTCCCGAACACAAGAGGGAGGAGATAGGCATCGGTCCACCTAAATCATGTTCGGGCCATAAAAGTTAAGTACCATGATGCTCATCATTGCAATGCCCAAGGGTAGGGCTACACTTAAAATGCTTTATCAGCACAGCTGCTCCAATGAGCTGTGCCACTGTAGCACTTTAAAGATGCTCTAAGCCATCTTCATGAGAGGCAGTAGCTCAATGGTTCCCAACGTTTTTCACTCACGGGCCACAGTTATTATTTTTACAAATCTGAAGGGCCACCAGTCTTTGCCAGCAGCTCTTCTCTCTCCCCACTGCAGCCAGACGGAGGCAGCCTTCTTATTGATCTCCTGTCCCCCTGGCTGCAGCATGGAAATCACATACATCCTGTAGCCCTGTGCACTGCACCTGGGAGCATGGGCAATAGCTCCCTTCTGCAGCCAGGGGGATGGAAGACCAGACCTCCTTTGCCCTCTGGCTCCAGCAGGGACCCCAGTACCTAGGGACCCAGGCAGGGCACTTTGCTCTCTGCTGGAGCCAGGGGATGGGAACACTGATCTCCCCTCCCACCTATGGACTCAGGTGATGCGCTTTGCTGTGCTCCCTGTGACAGCCAAGGGGAGAGGTGTGCTGATCTACCATCCCCCTGGTTGCAGCAGGGAACTGCCCACATCCTGTAGATCTGTGCACTTCACCTGAATACATGGGCAATGGCTTTGTAGCATGTAGCAGTGTGCTCTGACTGGTCCTTAGGCAGCAGTTTTTTTCCTGCAGCCATCAGGAAGGGAGTGGAAGGCCACTTTGAAAGACTTTTGGTCCCAAAGTTGCCCACAGGGTCTTTCAAAGTTACCCTTCACTCCCCTCCTGATGGCTGCAGAAGAGAACTGCTTTTGGCTCACAAGCTGAGAACCAATGCAATAGCTATATTGGTGGGAGACGCTCTCCTAAGTGCTGTTGTAGGCCCTACTGCATCAGCAGGTCAATATAACTATGTCGCTCAGAGGTGTGGATTATTCACACCCTTGAGTGATGTAGTTATACCAAAGTAATTCTGTAGTATGGATCAGGGCTAAGTCCCTTTGTGGATCCCACCCTAAATCGCCACATAGCTAAACTCTTGGGATTAGTCTTCCCATTTCAAAGATGGAAGAAACTGAAGCAGAGAAAGATTAAGCGATTTTCCTAAAGTCACACAAGCAAGTTAGTGGTAGAACTGGGAAAAGAATCCAAGGATGATGATCAATGTTCTCTCTAAGGTTTGGCAGCTTATGTGCAAAATTTTCAAGCAGTGTGCAAAACTTTTTCTGAATAAAATTTTTTTGCAAAGTCATACAACAGAAATTATAGGCATTAATTGAAGTTAAAGTGATTGTAAATAGAATTAATTAATTGTGTTTAATTAATTGAATTTGAATGAATTTTGAATTGAAATTTAATTTTTAGAAAGGTTTTTATTTAAAATTAATTTTTAAAAAGCTTTTTTAAAAAGGAAGAGAAAGAAAAAAGAAGGAAGGAGGAGAAAAAGAAAAAAGAAGTAAGAGAAAAAGGAAGGAAGCAAAGAGAAAGGAAGAAAAGAGAGAAGGCAGGAAAAGAAAGGCAGAGAGAAGCAAAGAAGGGAAGGCACGAAAGAAAAAGGAAGGCAAAGAAGGGAAGGCACGAAAGAAAAAGGAAGGCAAAGAAGGGAAGAGAAAGGAAGAAAAGAGAGAAGGTAGGAAAAGAAAGGCGGAGAGAAGGAAAGAAGGAAAAGAGAGAAGGAAAGAAGGAAGAGAAAGGAGGGAAAGAAAAAGGAAGGCAAAGAAGAGAAAGGAG
>ML685867.1:1435358-1448877 GCA_007922175.1 Pelusios castaneus
GGAGGGAAAGAAAAAGGAAGGCAAAGAAGAGAAAGGAGGGAAAGAAAGAAGCCGAGAAAAGAAAGAAGAAAAAAAGAAAGAAGCCGAGGCCGCTGGCGGCGGGGACCCGAACGCGGCCCCGGGAGGGCAGAGCAGACCCCGGCACTGGAGACCGATCCTGGCCCCATGCTGGGAGGCCGAGGCTGTCGGCGGAGCGGAGCCGACCCCGGAAGTCGGGGAAGCCAGGAAGTCGAGGCAGCCGGCGGGTGGGAGCCCGGGAGCCTTCCCTGGCCGTGGCCACCCCGCTGCCCCAGCCGCATGGGGCAGGCAGGCAGGCATGCGCACATGCCCTGGCCCTGAGCCTGCCTGCTCCGCCCTGGGGGCGGGGAGGGCCAGCCCAGAGGCTGGGCTCAGGTCGAGTCAGCCACGGCAAAGCCGCAGCCCTGGGGGTCTGGTGGGGGCTGCCGGCCTGTGCGGGGGTCCCTCAGCGCTGTGTGGGGGTTGCAACGGCCGCTGCGCACCCGCGCAGCTTAGAGGGAACGCTGATGCTGATCCCCACTCTAACTGCCAAACATAACTTCTTTATACATAAATACCATAATGCATGACATTTTCTGCCAGGTAATATTACTTACCATACAATGAACTCAAAAAAGTGTCATCAATTGTGTTGATGAGGAAAGCTTTTACAACTCTTTGGAAATGAACATAGTGGTCACAGCGAGAGACTAGGAAAAAAATGCAAACAGATACAGCAATTAGCAGTGTAAAAGAGTCCCAGAAGGAACAAATTCATTTTTTACTCACAAGCAATGCAAGTTTCATGCAAAATTTGATAGAGCGCTTCACTATAAAAACGAATTTTTTTTTAAAGTATTTTAAAATGTAACTTAGAAAGTCATCGATTTCTGAATAAAATCTTTAAGCAGTGCCTTTCATGCCAAATAATTTCAAAGAACATACAAGCCATACATATACATATATTCTTTCACTAGCTGATTCTACCTTGGACAACAGGGTGTAATACTAATTCTCTTGAAAAGCACATGCCAATAGCACAGGTTAGTGACAAAGCAAGGATACAGTATCCAAAAGAAATTGAAGGGGAACCTTAGGTAGCTACTTAAAAACAGTAATTACTCATAACAGAATTCAGCCAGAACATTACACTTAACATGGTTGGTTTTGAAGAATGACACAAGAGTTTTAGTAACCACAAGAAGCAAGGACCTCAGTTTCATCAAGTCTCAATGGGAATTTGATACCCCAAGATCAGAGGCTGAATAATATACTTCATACCTGACAATTTAACTGATAAAAATATGTATAGCACCCTTCCCAGAAAAACCCAGTAAGATAAAGGAATAAAATGATTGTGTACTGTTTTGGAAGCTAGGGTGCCTCCGAAATAGGGTATTGGTTTTATTCAAATTTAAAATTTTCTATTTTCAAACTACCAGGCACTTTCACACTACTCTGAATTAATAAAGACAAGTTCTAATAAACACCCTATCATGGGTTTACATGCAAGTTATATCAACATGTTGCTTATTTTCATCTTACATTGTGGAACATGGTACTCCAGTAACTGGCATTTTGACGCAGCTAATTCTTTCCCTTGTGGTTGATTTTTTTCTTCAGCAGGTTCTGCACATTCTTCATCTTCAACTACAAAATCTTTCATACTATCATCATCATCAATGTCACTGCTTTCTGTTGGTGTGAGGGGTAAATGATACGATGATTCTTCTATTTCCACATCATCATCAGAATCCTAAGTAAATTAAAAACATATTAAAACAATCATTTGAATACTTCCTGTATGAAAATTTCAACATTTGCATTGCTTAGTAAAACATACAACTTTTGTGTAACACACATACACATCTCTTTCTCTCAGCCTCTGAATATTGTATATTCAATTAACAAGAAAAGAGGTTTCAATAGATTAACTAACATTCCGAACAAAAGGAAGTTTACTTTCAGCTGTAATCCATATTGAACTCTATCCCTGGGTCTGTCTGCAGCAATTTTCTTAGCTTTAGAAGTCTAGGCTACCTCAATAGGTAGCATATTCTTCCACTGAGGAGGTTTAGCAGCCCCCCTCCAATGCCTCTATTAGGTCCTTTAAAAAAAAAAAGGAATTCTAAAAGAAAATATGGAGAAGAAAACAAGGGGAAAGGTCCTCAGCTATTTGGAAAAGATGTATAGATGAGTTTTAATGTTATATAGTCAGTCTTCTAAATAACGCTGAGAACAAACAAAATGACCACCTCAACCCTTGACAATACAAAAAGAAACGAAAGTTGAAGACATCAGAGACAGAACTACTGCAATGGTGACATCATGTGTCAGCTGAAGTGTGGGGGATGTAGCCCTTACAATTCTGGGGAGCTCCCAATGTACTTTGTGAGTAAAAATTCTGGGATGTGATCCCTGTGAAAAAAACAAAGTATTCTGTAATTAAATAGCAAAGGTAAAAAATACCTCACAATCTTTATTATTATTGGATGCCTGGGTAGATCTTTGTCTTGCGAGTTCTTTCAATTTCATTAGCCGCTTTTGTTTCCCATTAGCCAAGTTTTGTTCTGCAGTAGGGGTTTTATTGTGTTCCTGTTCTTGAGAAAACTCATCTTCATCCAGTATGCAATGACGTTTAGCAAATACTTTTCTAACAAGGATATCACTGTCATCACTCTCATCACTGTCATACATTACAGATGTGTTAGACCTCTTGCGCTTCCCTGGAGTGATGCATTCATCCTCAACATCCTCTATGATTGTGTCATCATGGCCTTTTTCCTCATGATCTGAAAAGCTATTCCTCTTAACTACTGATTCATGTTTTTCAGCCACTTCGTCTTCTGATGTAGATGAGAGCTTTTCATCTTCTGAAGCAGATGTGGATTCCTCATCACTATCAAGCAATATAGCCTCTCTTTTAGTTCGCCTCCAGTCAACCCGAGATTTGGATGCTGGTTCTTCTAGTCTTGTGCTCCTCCTTGTTTCATATCTTCTCATAACTGGTTTTGCTTCCATTGAAAAGCTATTACAATAATTAAAAAAATACAGTGGTATTTACTCAAAAAACACCCAGAGTAGTTTTGATGTTAAGGTATTCAAAACAGTATGAAAGTATGCATTATTAACCTATTACAGCTATGATCAATGGTCTCTTGCTTAGATAAATCCTCCCCCCGCCCCCTCCCAAAAAAAGAAATTTCATAGAGGTAGAATTAAGGCAGCGAGTGCACAGCAATAATTTTATGGCAAAATACATCTTACACCAATGTTATTAAGAATGCTACACATACACCTTCCTTCCCAAGCACCTCACATACCAGGGACTAGAAATTGAGGAAAGTCAAAGTCACAAGTAAAACTGCGGGGGAGGGGGACACAAATTTAAAGTCTTAAAAATGTACAGCTACGGCAGTGGTTCCCAACTTTTTTGGCTCAAGAGCCACAGATACTATTTTTATAACCCTGAAAGGCCACCACTCTCCATCAGCAGGACTGCCCCCCCCCCACCTGCAGATAAATGGATGGAGTTCAGCAAGGAGGCTACCTCCTCACTGATTTTCTGTCTCCCTATCTGCAGCAGGAAATCTACACGCATCCTGTAGCTCTGTGCTCTACTTGGTTCCCTAGGTAGTGGCTCCCTCCTGCAGCTAGGGAAATGGAAGATCAGTGCTCCTCTCCCTCTGACTCCAGCGGGGACCCCAGCACTGAGGGACCCAAGCAGAGCTCTTTGCTGGTGCCAGGGAACAGGAGCACTGATCTCCCCGCCCATTACTGAAGTACCCTAGTGAAGCGCTTTGCAGTGATCCTTGCTATAGCCACAAGAAAAGGGGTGTTGATTTCCCACCACTTTGGCTGCAATAAGGAGCCTGCACTAGCCTTTTAGACCCACAGAAATGTGCTTTGCCTGGGTTCCTAGGCAGCAGCAGGCCATCCCTTGGGGGGAGCGGAGCCCAGGGCCAATCAGCCTAGGCAGGGCCACACCTCCCCCTCATGCGGAGGGTACCATGGCAGCAGGCTGGCCTGCTGTGCCCCTCCCCACCAGGGAGGGACTGGGAGCTGGCCCCAGGCCGGGAAGCCAAGGCCGCCTGCCAGCAGGCCTGACCCCACGCACCTGCCCCTCCTGTGGGCCTGTCTGCTCCACCCTGGGGGCAGGATGGGCCAGCCCAGAGGCTGGACAAAATGCTCCCACGCCACCCCGTTGCCCTTGGCTCACCAAAAAAAGACTGTGGGGAGCAGGGCAAAGCATAGCTGTGGTGGGGCCAAGCACAGGCCCGGAACAGCACAGGGCCCACGTAACCACGGGGCCATCATCCTATTCATCACCCCTCCCCCCCAGGGACGGCCCTGGTAGCAGCTCTCTTCACAGCCAGCAGCAGGGGATCAGTGGGCCACTTTGAAAACTCCACTTTTGGCCCCAGGCCAGGTGTTAAAAGCCAGAATTAAGGTATCTAGTCAACTGTAACTCTGCCCCTTGGTGATGTCCAGAGACTGGGTGCTGGTCCAAATAACAGGGATATCATACAAGGGAAACCTTCCCCCCCCACCCCATAGCAAAATGTCTCAGCTCGCTGGTAACCAAGCCCTAGAGAGTGCTTTATTCTTACAGACACTTGTTCAGACACAGCTCGTTTCTTTCCAGTTCAGAACTTTTCGCCGCCCCAAACCCCGCCATTAGGGGAAACGAGGCGGGGGCCAGTAAGCTCCGAAGAGGGAGGCAGGAATCAGCCGAACTGTCGCCCCTATTCGCCTGTGGCCACAAGCATCCGAGACAGCAGCGGAAATGGCCACAACACCAGCGCCTGATTGAAGCGCGCCTCTAACTTTTACAAAGGCGGCCTCCCCGCCCCGCCCCCCAGCAGGATGTAGCCCTTTGCCTTTCCCGCCAAGGCTCGAGCCCTGCACAGGCCCCGCTCCGCTGTCCCCTGGGCAACTCGCCAGGAGGGAGGGGCGCAGGGCCGCAGCCCCATCTTCCTCCGCCCCAGCTCTGGGTGACGGCTCTTCGCCGGCACCGACCGAGGCGAGCTCCCGCCCCCTCTCAGCCCCGCACCCCCACCTCAGGCGCGGGCGGCCGCTAGTCCCAATCCCAGACCCCGCCCCCGTGGGATGGGAGTAGGAGCCGCCGCGGGCTCCATCCCCCGTCAGAGCGGCGCGGCGCGGCGCGGCGCGGCGCGGCGCACCCCCGCCCCAGTTCGCGCGCGGAGCTGGGAAGATGGCGCATGACCATGGCCAGGACCAGCCGCTCCCTTCCCCATTACGCACCTTTTAAAGGTCCTCGCGCCTGGCACGTTCCGTTGCTCCCCTGCTCGGGAGCTCCCGCCTTCCGGTCACCGGCCTCGCGCAGGCTGCGATTGGCGCGTCCCGCCGTCACTCACTCCCGCTCTGTTTTGACCGAAGCGCTGGAAGGTGGCTGAGGTCACGTGTGCTGTCAGCTGGCGCACTACCTGCCTGAGCCGCCAAATCCCTCAGGCGGGGTTGGAAGCGGTTACGATGATGTCACTTCCGGCGTGGGGGTGGATGCCCATGAACGGGGTCTGCGGTCGTGTTATGCTGCTGCTCCGGCTCTCCGCAGCCCACGGCCACAGCCGCACTGACCCCCCTTCCCAGCCGTGCCGTGCCGTGCCGGCCGCTCCCTCCTCTCCACCACACGCCTCTCAGCCACGCCTGCAGCCCCTGGAGCCCTGACCGGGACGGGAGAAGCGGCAGGCGGCCGCAACAGGGCTCTCAGATGCGCCCTGGGACCAGGCAACTGTGGCCTGGCTCCCAACCATGCTCCCTGCCGGGGCCATTTTAAAAAGCCCCATGAGCCACTTTTGGCCCGTGAGCCAGGGGTTGAGAAGTGCTAGTACGATCAGTGGATAACAGAGAGATGGAAAGAATCACTAAATGTTTTACAAATATTTTGGGAGGCATAGTGCTTTCTGTATCACATAGTAGGGGGTATTAATATTTGCAGAATAATGATGTCACTGTTAATTCTCAAAGAGGCTTCCATGTACACCACCTTTGGGATCATAAGGATTCCATTAACACCGTTTTTTGCTATTTAGTTTTGTGTCACAAGGTGGATAAATACCATTCTTGTGAAAGGACCACAGTCAAGCTCCTCAAAGGTATGTAGGAGCCTAACTCTTGTTGAAGTCAGTTCTTTTGAGAATATGCACCCATTTTCAGATCTCATCTATTCATAAATTCATAGTAGTAAAGCCAGAATATACCTGTAGGTCCCCTAGTGTGATCTTTATATCACAGGACATTAAATTTCACCTAGTTACCCCAATACTGAGCCCAATAAGTTGTATTGGATTATTGAAGGCCTTGGAGGGGGCCCGTTTCAGTGCTGGGGGCGAAGCGGCCCTGTCCAGAGCCCCAGCCTCTGCCAGCAGCCATACACCGGCCGCTCTCCACCCCCTGGAGCAGGGAGGCCGGCTGCGTTGGGGGTGGGAAGCTGGCAACCCTTCACAGCAGAAGGAGGGCAGCCCTGGCCACCCCCCCAGCACCAAGGGGGGCACAGCACGGCTGCCCTGCCGCCTCTGGCTCGTGGGGGGTGGGGCAGCACCAACACCCTGAAATTGGGCAGCCTGAGTCGGGAGGCCTCTAATCCAGCCTCTGTGCAGGGCTGGCCGGGCACCCCCCTGCAGTCCAACAGGGGCTGTCTGGAACCTGGGGTGGCTGTCATATTTGCCTCCCCCTGTGTCCCCTGCCCCATGCATCCTCCCTTCACCTCCTGCTCTGTGTGGAGAGGGCTGCACAGGCAGTGGCATTGTTGGTGCTGGGCACATGGGGCACATGCCGTGTGTCCCAGCACCAGTGCCCTGAGCCTGGCGGGGATCCGGGGCCCGGCCATCCCAGCCCGATGTGGCCCGGGCCGGGGCCAGGGCCTGGCTGGTGCTGGCCTGATGCAGCCCCCACTGGGGCCGGAACTTTGGGGCCTGGCCACCGCTGGGGCCGGGGCTGGGCTGCAGGCCGGCGGCAGCAGGGGGCCCAGGAGCGGGATTGGGCCCCAGACAGATCCGGTCCCCCAGACGGATTGGGCCTCCGGGCCTGGGCCCTGAACCTCTTTTTGGGGCAGGACGGGGGCGTGGGGCATGGGGGGGGGGGCAAATGTGATTTGGCCCCCGGGCGCCAGACAGCCTTGGTACGCCACTGGTATTAGCTCTGGTGAAGAGCTGTGCTTTAGGGAATGCCTAATTTTCCTCTTATTGTTAAAAGATTCCTTAATGATTCCTTGTGGAGCCTTTTGTTATTCTCTCTGGGGTCCTAAAAGTTGAAGTCTGTAGCTGAGACCACTAGAGGGTCGAAATTCTCTCTGTGAGCTAAAATCACTAAAATGTTGACTAAGGCCCAGCAGAAGTTGGTGCCTCTGGCTAGAAGAACATCTAGAAAGCAGACAGCTGGCAGGAGTGGACGGTGCGAGCAACAAGTGGAGGGTGTCACTGGAAGGTGTGAGCGACCAGCAAATGGCACCAGTGGATGGTGCGAGTGACAAGCAGATAGCATGAGCGAACCTAGAGATGGCAGAAGATAAATGGAGGGGACTGGCTGTGGCACCCTCCCCTTGAGATAGAGGGATGCTAAAACTATGATGGTCAGTATGGGGGTACTGGAGAAGAGAGGGACATGCTTTATGTAAACTAGGGTGGAGTGAGTTCTGCTTATTGGTTTTGTGTGAATCCTGCACTCCACTATCTCCCCAAATCAGTGCTGGGTTAGATATTGCCTCTGTGTATTCTCTTTATGTTACTGTTAAAAGTTTGATATACTACACTCAGACTCATGCTTATGAGAGGGGAAACATTGCCCTCTAGTGAGCCCAGGGAATAGTGCGTGATTTCCCAAGAGTCTGGATTGGGGCTCGAGCTCGTTGGTGTTGTAACATTGTTAGGAGCCCATAGACATAAAACCCAGCCCTTTGCTGCTGCTGTCTTGGCCTGGCAGAAGGGTTACACATACAATGCTGTAAAAGTCCATATACATCAAGTCCTTGGCAGAATCTGGATTTTGTAGACTTGTATAGTTCCTCTCATGTACATCCATTACCTGGATAGGTCTCAGTCCTTTGTTTCAGATATTCAGTTGTAGATGAATAGATCCAGAGGTAGGTATTGGGTGAAGGCTGTAGACTAGAAGACAAAATGGTGGAGGTGCAGCTGCCTTTTATGTGCCTTGGCCTTTTTCATGCTGCACTTGGAAATTTACAGGAATCAGATGGAGTCCAGAGTCACATGGACAAGTCCTGGTGACTCATAAGATCTCTCCTTGGGCCCATTGTATCTAAGAGTTTTATTAATGGGTCATTAAGCAGGATATTGCTTCAGCCCTTCTATCTGGGATGTTTCCCAGAAACAGTACTTTAAAATACAGATATATCAAATATACTCATAACTTCCAATACAAATATGACACATGCACATAATAAACAATATCATCATTCTTAGCAAATCATATCTTTTCTATCAGTACCTGACGTGCCATATCTCAGATTATTGTTATTTTGAAATATTGATATTAACTAATATCATAAATGGTCCCCTAATGCAATCAGTGTCATACATATTTTTCAGAAAGACATCCAGTCTTGATTGGAAAAAATGAAAAGATGGAAAAATCCATGACATGCCTCAGTAGTTTGTTCTAATTGTTACCACTGTCAGCTATGGGACTCGATGTTCAGAAGTGCTGAGCATGTACAATGCCCATTGACATCAAAGCTCAGCAGCTCAGAAAAGTCATTTCTGTAGTGCCTGTTTCTGTTCCTAATGGCAAAAAAGCCTCATTCATTTTCATAGGAGCAGGATTGGTCCCAAACTACTATGAACAGAACTTGTATGAATACCTTTATTTAGCTTTACAATACATTAACTGAAACTGGTATGTGCATTTCTAAGTAGAGTTAATTACATGAGAGTTTGAAGGGAAATTAGCAAACTCTTTGAATTAACACTCATTTAAAAAAAACAAACTAACCTGTCCTTATTTGAGATAGTCTTTTTTTCCACTGTTTTTGTCTCCCTCTAGCTTAAATACAGTTTGAGTTTTCTTGAACTATTGTACAAACAAATCAAAACAAACATTTTCCTTTGCCTTCAGAGCAAACCTAACAACTCTAATTTTCCAGCCCAAAATTATATGGCCTTTACAGAGGAAGGTAGCTACAGCCCTAACTGTGGAGTAGCTATGGCCTCTCTATAATATTGTACATCTGGTGGTGATATCCATGTGATAAATTACATTTTTCATGCACTTTTGACCACTTTACGCTGCACTCTGCTGAGTATTCTATCTTTTTGGGGGACTTATTCAAAACAGTTTCTTTGGGGATAATCTCCATAAATCATGGCTTTGTCGCATGTAAATAATTGACTATTCTGAATACATGCCTCACTATAAATTTATTGTCAGTGCTGCTGCAAAAGTCAATACAGCTGTTCAGTATTTGGAAATACACAATATATGAACAGTTTGTGTAGACACTGTCATGCTAGGCCTGAAAAGGCCAAGCCATCTTGTAAAATACATGACCCAAATTTAATCTTTAAAATATATATTGTAGGAAATACAATGGTAGTGTTACAGGTAGGTTAGGGCTTTGATAGGCATGTGCGTTTTAGTAGTTACTTGATGATGTTTACATCTATATTGTTAAAGGTTAGCAAGGTAAATGAACTGCTTCCCTTTCTGTTACTATTGTTCTGTTAGAAGAGGTCAAAAGGGAACCTTAACATCTAGATGGAGCTTTGATGGACCAATGTAAACTGCTCATTAATGGTACTAAGGCAGCTAATTACCTGTGGTGCCTAAGAGGTGAAAGCTTTATTTCAAAGAACAATATTGTCATGCATTAAGATTAAGTAATGATCAATAAACATAGCAGGCTTCAGAGTTCCCTTATTAACTTTATTTAGCATGTCTGGCAAGGACTGCCAGCAGACACACAGGTTTAGCTGAGTACTTAACAACCCTCCCATTTATCACTGTGGCAACCCTCAATGGCTCCAGTAATCTGAGACACCACAAATATCCATTACTATTCTCCACTTAAGGAAGTATCTGTGAACTGTCATCAAAGCCCACACATGAAGAAATGACCTGCAGATGCCCACCTTGCTACAACTATAAAAGAAAGTTTGGAACATAAACCCTTTGTCTCACATCTGTCCAAACTTCTCAGGGAAAGTTTGGGCCACAGGATTGAGATCCCAGCCAGCACTGGGATTTGGACTGTTTGGTCTATAGTCCGTTGAACTGGATTTCTAACAACTGAAACTGTGAAACAAGGACTTAAACCCACCCAGGTATTGGATGTGAGCCTGAGATCTGCAAACTTCAAATTCTACTGGAAGCCTGATATATTGGACTTTCAATCATTGTATGTATGTGATTATTTTAACCCTTTAACAGTACTCCCATAGTTTGTTTCTTTCTTGTACAATAAACCTTTAGTTTTAGTTACTAAAGGATTGGCTGGCAGCGTGGTATTTTGGGTGAGATCCAAACCTATACTGTTCTGTGTAATGTGGCTGACCCTCGGGGCAGGAGAAACCTTTTTGGGTAAAGACCTTGGAGTTTTAGGCAATTTCTCTTTTTACCAGACCCAGTGGCTGTATTGGGGACTGGTGGCTGAAATGCAGTAAAGGGGGCTGAGTATATTTTGTGGCGACTTCTTGATATCCAGCGTGGGGAATCAGAAGCGTTGTTCATGACTGGCTGGGGAGTTTAGCTCCAGATAACCCACCAGTGTTGGGAGAATCTGCTCTCCTTTTTGCAGCTTGCCCTGATCTTTGCATATTCAGGTGGTTATCCTAGGAGGCTCAGGTTACAGACACACATTTGGAATAATACAGATTTTTGGACTAAGATTAGCATTATATAGTATGAAAGCCATCAAATAGTTTGAGTAGGAACTGAGACTTCATGACATTTGCAAAGCATTCTTTGGCTGGAATAAATATGACAGTTGTGGTCTAAGGTATGTTGATAAATATTGAATCTTGTTTTTCATTTTATTTCTAGGTGTAATTGCTATGTGTGTACATTAGACCTCCACAATGAAGTAAGCATGGAAAGAAGTTTCTGTAGATAGTTGGCAGCATGCCTGTTGACATGATTATTTTAATGCTTCTGGGCTTTTATTATGTTATCAGTGAGAGCACCTAGAGTCTTGGGTAGGCATTTTTCATTATGTAAAGTGTAAATTACATAATAAAATAATGGTGTAAATAACCTGTAGAAATTGTCCCAAGGTCTAGTATTTTCTCCAAAGAGTGAGATCTTACATTTCAGGAGTAATAGTCTATATGTAATTTTCCCAGCTCAATGTAACTGGAAACAAACGAAACCACACATAGAAAAAGACCACTCACTGATAACATCCCCATCTAGTGGCAAGAAATATAAATCAAAGTGAAATGTTTACACTTTTAATAATAAAGGAACTAGAACACAGCTAGCTAAGAAAAAAATCTTATGACTGTTTTTATTCTTTAAAAAGTTGATGCTTATCTACAGTCCAAAGAATTTGTCAGAGCTTCATTAATACACAGAACAACATCAGCTCACCATAGCAAATGAAATGCACTACAGCAACCCAGCATAAGGCCTGTTTTGAGGCTTTAAATGGGATTTATGGGGTTCATAATCCTTATTCTTGCTCTCTACACAGCAGTGAATTTCACAGAGAGCAACTCGTAAACTGAAGATGGGTTAACAGAGTTGATATCTAGCCTCTTTAAATGCTCTGTCCTCATGGGATTCTGGACTCCTATTCCATGGACAAGAATTCTGTGTGCTTTGTGAGATTAATCATTTTCACTAGAAAAATTGTGTCTCATGCCTATGGGAATTATCGGTCATGATCGCTGATAACTCTCCTTTTCCATGGAGAAGTTAAAATCTTTTATCTTGAAAGCCTAAATATATAGGGTGTGATAATAGTAGAGAACCAATTTATCGGCATTGATTTTTGTTGAAGTCACATGCATATAAAAGCAGAATAATGCAGTGGTGAATCAGTCTCAGAGGGTATGGATTGTATTCTGCCACCTTTAAGGAAAAAAAAAATAGCAAGAAAAGCAGAATGTTTCTTTTCCAGCTTAGGTTTAACATTTAACATCCATTACGTATGTCCACCTCAGCAAGGCTTCCGTTTCCAACAATGGCATAGTTCTATTTGGAGCAAACTCTGGGCAGCAAAGGGCACACTGTGTTAATTTTGGTGTGGTGAGTTTTGAACCAGATGAACTCTAGATCTAAACTACAAATAGCCTCAAAGACTACATAAGGAAGCTTCAGAGTCAACCTCAAACAAACAAACCATGGAACCTCACTTATTTTCATGTTTCACGTGCATTTTGACATCCATTAGATGGTTTACAGCAAACTTTTGCCTGGGTCAGAGTTTTCTCCAGGTCTCGTACTCAAGTTTAATTGATAGGCAATATTCCTTCAATCAGATCTACGTTACAAACATTTGCTGGCATAATAACAGAGTCCTGTGGCACTTTTAAAGACTAACAGATTTATTTATCGCATGAGCTTTCGTGGGAGAAAATCCCACTTCGTCAGACGCTTTGAAGTGGGATTTTCTCTCACGAAAGCTCATGTGATAAATAAATCTGTTAGTCTTTAAAAGTGCCACAGGACTCTGTTGTTTTTTTACAATAGACTAACACGGCTACCCCTTTGGAATTTGCTGGCATAGGTCAGTCAGGGATATCACATAACTTGTGACCAGCATAGCTATTCTGGCAAGAAGCACTAATGAGGTGCAGTTACACAGACAGTACAGCTTTTCACTCTGGTGAGAAAGGGGGAGCTTGCCATGGAGGAATAAGCTCTACTGGCAAGAGTGCAGTTTTGCTGGTATAAACTGTGTCCATGATAGGAGTGCCAGAATAGTTATGCCAGCAAAGCCTTCTGAGTTTAGACCTGACCTTTTACACTTTAATTCTCAATGGCTTGGTTTGGAAACAGCCATTGAGCATCAAATACCTTTTGCTTGACTTTGTTTTAAAAGAATTACATTTCAGTTAAAAGATTTTATGAATGTTAAAGAATAATAATATAGTGTAATAGACACATAGCAGTATCCCTTCATTTGCTTGTCCTGTTTTGTTCTTTGTAACACTCTTAAGCATGTTATATGCAAGAACAATGTGTTTATAATCTCATCTGATACTAGACACATAGGCTATGTCTACACTTGCACTTTTAAGTCGACTTTAACTAAGTCGACTTAGTGTGTCTACACTTAAAATTAAAGTCAACTTAAAGGGGAACTTACAAAGTTGACCTAGAGCGTCCACACTGGATGCTCTAGGTCAACTTTGTGGGGTTAGGGGGACCTTGGGCAGGTCCACGGTGGTGGTGGGGGGGACACCCCCTGTGTACAATGGGGCAAAGGGGGACAGGGACCCTGGCAGGGCAGAGCCCTGCGTGTGATGCTGTCTGGATTTAGAGAAGCATTTATGATATTATTTTCTATGGATATCTCATAAATGCTATAATCCATAGGAACTAT
>ML685867.1:1458877-1521614 GCA_007922175.1 Pelusios castaneus
CTCAGATAGAAAGGAAGAGTGGGGCTTTTTAAAGTGCTGGAGTGGAAAGGGCAAGAACGTTTAGTCATGTAAATAAGGTCTGAGTGTCAACTAAGGTCTGAGTATCTGAGGATACTCCCTGTGCTCAGTTGATGAAAGGGGGGTACTTTATTTGCATGGGCTTTGAATTTTCATGATTTAGCATAATTCCACTATAGATGGATAATCTCACTCAGGTGCTGGGCCTGATGGAACATGGTTAGTTTGGGTTACAAATCACTGTTGTTTTAACTGAAGGGGCAATGAAATGTTGTCTTTTGATGGTATCAACTGTGTTTTAGCCTGTTCTGATGAAAAAGTCACTCTCACCTAAACAGAGCTCAAAAGAGAGGCGGAGCTGGTCTGCTTAGCACTGAAAGAAGGATTGATTAATTTGTTGCTAGGTTTGCATGAGTGATGATAGAGAGTTATGTCTCAGGCAATGCTTAATTACTCTCTCATTGTTAACAGGTAGAGCTAATGATTCCTTTTGGAGTCTTTTGTTTGAAACAGGGACACTGCTCTTGTGTCAGAAGAAGGGCTTCCTAAGAGCTGAGATTCTGTGAGATCTAAAATCATCTAGAGTGGAAATCACTAGGCAACTGGAAAATCTTGATTGACAAACAGAAGACAACAAGAGCCATGAGTGGTTGGTGCCAGAAGACAGCAGAAGCCATGAAGGGGTGGTGGCTGCAGATGGTGGTAGGCAGCAGATGCAGAAGCCACAAGCAGTTGTGCCAGTGGATGGTGGGAGCCATGAGTGGTCACTGGCTGCAGAAGATAGGAACCATGAGCGGTCAGTGCCAGAGGATGGTGGGAGCCATGCAGATGATGAGGACTTGCTGAGGCCCAGAAGTGGCAGGGAGGCGGCAGCAGAGCAGGCCTGGTAAAGCCCATGCCTGCAAAAGTCTGTAGATCAGACTGGCTGATCCCCTCCCCCTGAGAGATGGGTACTGCAACTACAGGGGAAAGTGAGAAGAGAGGCGCCAAGCAGTGGTGTTGCTGGCACTGGGAACATGGGGCACATGCCCTGAGTCTGCCAGGGACTGCCTACCAATGGATATGGTCCTGACCTTGGCCAGGGCCCACCTGCTGGCAGCAGCCCGATCTGGCCCCAACTGTAGCCGGGGACCCGGGGCCCGCCCACCGGCTCCATGCATTGACCGCAGCCCGATCCAGCCCTGATTCCGGCCAGAGACCGGGGCTCACTCCAGTGCTGGCCCCTACCCTGGCGGCAGCAGGAGCTCAATCCGGACCAGATTGGGCCCCAAATCTGTTTTCAGGGCAGTGATGCCCCTGGTGTCAGACACACCCCATATACTCTGGGGTGGGGTGGGCTCTGCTTGTTGTGTTCAGTTCTTTATTGTACTGTTTTCTCAAACTAGTGCTGTTTGGATATTTTCTTCCTTTTATTAAAAGGTTTACTTTTCTATACTCAGGGTCATTGCTTGCAAGAGGGGAGTAATGCCATTTAGGGCACCCAGGAGATAATGTGTGATTTCCCAGGAGACTGGGTGGGGGCTTGAGCCAATTGGTGTTGTATCGTTGAAAGGACCCCTTTAATATAGAATGTGAGCCTTTGCTGTTGCCAGTTCTGCCTGCAGTAGCAGCCTATATATAAAACAAGAAAGATGAGAGTTTACTTCTAAATCCAAGCAAGCTATTAAATGTAACTCACAACTCATTGGGCTATGATTCAAATTAATAAATTAGTTATTCTCTTCAGGTTATTTCCCTAGATTTTCTGTAAGAGCAGTGGATTTATCAACATAAATCTTAGGACTGTAATTATCAGCATATGTTTGGTTTGTAAACTGACAGATTAATCCTTAGGTATGTAACATCCAGTTTCACTGAATCTCTCCAGCAGAATTGAATGATTCCTTAATCCTTCAGTGATAAAGAAGATGGCTTCCTTATCTATTTGCTGTACGGTTATTTTTTGAATGACACTTCATAGATTCAAGTCTTGTCTTTGTTCCATGAACTTTAAGGGCAGATGCTGGGTGCAGCTGAGAGACGTACTGGTTGTGACTCCCTGTTTTGAGTGCACTTTTTTCCGACAGAAAAAGTATTTTAGAGCAGTTTAGAGTTCCTTGAAGCACCTTGGAATCAATGCCTGTCAGTGACTGTCCAAATTCCTGATGTGGGAAGTTAATGAGGGCATCCTGCCAAGAATCTGGAGGTTGTCAAAAGTGATCACTCTTCTAAAATTGAGAAAGGACATCACAATGCGACAAGCTGCCAATCAATCTCTCTGTTATCTGTCGTCTTCATAGTCCTAACGTGGCTTAGTCTCCAGCATATATCTCCAGAAGTGGAGAAAACTCTGTGTCGACCAAGCTGGGTTCTGGAAAGGCTGAAGCACAGATGACCAAGTCCTAGCAGTCGCTACATGTATTAAAAACAGGTTTCAACAGAACTTGAAGACAGCAGCTGTTTTCTTGGATCTGACAGTAGGCAACAATAAAGTATGGCGCACTGGTCTTCTTGTAAAACTGTCAAGAGCTCTCCCAGCATGGATGGTGGACATTGTTGGACTTCTTTGTGACAGCTGTTTTTCTATACATATGAGAGATAGAACAAGTGCATGGAGGAGACAATCCAACGGTTTACTACAAGGCTCTGTACTTGCATATACCCTGGTCAGTCTGTACACAAATGACCAGCCACTGTCTCAGTCATGCAAGTTTATCTATGCAGATGACATCTGCTGCAGTACCCAGTTGTACTCTTCAACCAAATTGAAGAACATCTTGAATGCCCATCTGACCAAGATGGCAGCCTACTGTAGCAGTTGATGCCTTCAACCAAGTGTACCTAAGATAGTTATTTTAGATAGTCTTTCACCTCCACAATGCAAGCGTTAAATGTGAGTTAGACGTCTTCCTCAATGGAAAATGACTGAAAACACAAGGTAAATTCAGTCTACTTGATGTCAAAATGGACAGTTCTTTGACTTTCCACGACCACCTAAAAAGACTACTGCTAACGTCAAGACGAGGAATAATCCAATGAGCAAATTAGCTGCTTTGACATGGGGTATAGCTTCACAGATACTTTGCACATTGATCAGGCACTGTGCTTTTCCTCAGTGGAATACTGTGCTCCTGTGTTGCATCATTCGCCTCATCCTAAATTGGTTGATGTCAAATCAAACTCGACCATGCATATCACAGGCACCCTGCTTCCCACTCCTATCCTATAGCTACCAGTTCTTAGTAACATACTTCTTCTATACATTCAGTGCAGAGTTTTTCCACCAGTCTGGCTATAAACTCTGTGTAGCCATCCAGGTCTTCTGCTGTACAGAAATATTTTCAGCACCCCAGAGCACAACTTACATTGAGGTATCCATTGTGGTCTCAATTGCCAGATCTGAATGTGTCAGCAGCAACCCGATGGTGTGGTGAATGATTGACTAAAGACTTTAGGAATGCTTTCCTTGATGCTGATACAACTGTTCGACTGCCTGGATTTGACCTGCCATGTCATCTTTGGACTCTGCTGAACAGGTTCCAAACTGGCCAAGAAATATGCACAACCAACCACTGTATGTGGGGTCTGTGTGATGACCCATTTTGTAATTCTGGCCTCTGTTATCAATGATGCATATTGTCAATAGCTATGTCTACACTAGAAAAGTTAAGTCGACTTTATTAAGTCAACTTAACAAAAGTCGACAACTTTTCTAGTGTAGACATAGCCCCTTTTTGACCTTATTAAGTCAACGTAACACTTTAAGTCGACTTAATAAAGTTGATTTAGGCACTAAATCCCAACCACAATGGCTTAAGTCGACCTAATAAAGTCAACTTAAGCGTTAAGTCAACCTAAAATGAGATGTTAAGTCTACTTAACTTTTCCTTAAGTTGACTTAAGGAAATGCTTAAGTTGACTTAAGGAAAGCCCTGTGTGGATGTGGAGTAGTTTAGGTTGACTTAAGCCTCCTTAAGTCGACCTAACTTGTAAGTGTAGCTGCACCCAATGAGTGTCAGCTGACTACATTTCATGGTGGCCTTAGGATCCTTCATTGTGACAGTAAAGCTGCTGTTGGGTTGCTCCACAAGCACTGCAAATGTTAGAAGAAGAAGAGTAGCCTAGGAGCGAGTCAAGTAAACCAGCTGGAAGTGGTGCCAGCTGGGCAATGCTGGAGTGCAGGACACTTTAGCCACCCCCTTCTCATTCCATTTCCCAGGGTACTGTTTAGCAAGGGGTGGTGTAGGAGACAGTTATGACTGCTCCACACCAGCTGAGAATTCACACCATGCTGAAGGAATCCCTACCTGGGTAGACCTAGCTACTTTTGCATTGTGAGTGTAGTTCAAAAAGTGTGGATCAGAGCTCAGGATCTGCCCTTAAAGTTCCTACTGATTTTTCCCCCACCTATTAGTTCAGGGGTTCGCTCAGGTATCTTAGGCTAAAATTCTCCCTATCTCACTAATATGTTCGCTTTCAGTTGGTTGCTGTCCTCACATTCCAAAGGTGCCTGCACTGCAGTGATACTGTATGCCTGTGGCTTTAAAGCTGTTTGGGATTTTTCTGCATGATAGGGGCTTGTAGATGTTTCCTGGACATGACCTACTAAACAGGTGCCTCCTCATGATGGAATTGGGAAATTGCTCAGTGGTATTCCTGTCCCATGGCTAGTGCTCTGTCTTCTCAGAGTCTTCCTCTAGCCTATGGGTATGCTGGAGCAGAACCAGGGACAGTGCACTGCAGGCTTCCAGAGTTCGGTGAGGACACAGCTCTGCTACAAGTGTAACAGGTACCTGGGGAGGCAAGGATATGGCTCAGGGGATATAAATTGCGTGCTGGGTGTTGAAGTGGCGCTTAGGAAGAGTGCATGAGGTCCCTGGGTTGGGTCTTGGAGAAGTAAGCGAGCCCAGGTCCCTCCCACCTCCCCTGGATTGCCAGTGGGAAGTGAATGGACAGACAGTGGCCACTGAAGCAAAGTTGGCCTATACTGTGCTATACCCTGTCAGGGATGAGGCTGAGAAGGACTCAGCCGGGGGCAGAGGTCCCAAGCATGAAAGGATGAAGCATAGACCACCAGACGGGGTACCATTTGAACAAGTGGTACCAACACCAGGAGGCACCTATCTGGTGGATTACATGCTGGGAAACATCTACAGGGCTATTTGAATGTAATAAATCTATTCTTATATAGAAGATGCAGTCTCCAGTCTGAATCCAAAAGCTGTGAACAATAACTAGTAAAAAAACAACGGAGTCCTGTGGCACTTTTAAAGACTAACAGATTTATTTATCGCATAAATCTGTTAGTCTTTAAAAGTGCCACAGGACTGTTGTTTTTCTACAATACACTAATATGGCTACCCCTCTGTAGTCAAAAAAGGGTGTGTGCTGGTATTTCGTAAATTAGCATAAGTTATTTTAATAAACTGCTCACTCATCCCTTTCAGCATAAGTGCCGACTTTAAAGTTGCCCAGATTGAACAGAATTAATTCAATTTTTACACAATTATCCCCAAATAAAGCTTTCCACACTCTCATTCTATCTTTTCAGAAAAGGTCATATCTTACTGTGTACCCTGATGGTCAACACTTGAGCTCTGATAAGCCAATGGGGAACAAATGGCTTAGTTGAGAGCCCATCACTGAAACCCCCAACTCCAAATTTCTCATAAACCAGAGGGCAGTAGTTTAAGGGCCTCTGATTACATCAGCTGCATACTGTATGACGAGACACAGTTTAGAGATTATCTATCAAATTAAAATTAATTTTGTCCAGGTTAAGAACAATACTTTACATCATACCCAGAAATGAAATGGAAGCTAGCACAGAACATGGAACCGAAGTAGAATGTGCTCTGAGAAATGCCACTCAAAAACGACCAGCTGTGATCAATATAAATTTCCCCAGAGGCCCAAATAACATTGTGAAGGATGAAATATATTGTTTGTGTGAAGATGAGCCCTTCAGAGGCCTGGCCCAGATTTTAGTTGAGATTTCTTAGGTTAGTAATTTAGTGTCCAAGTTCAATTCCCAGGACTTTTCATTCTGTGCACAAGTCCATGGGGCCGGATGAACTGCATCCGAGGGTGCTGAGGGAGTTGGCTGAAGTGATAGCAGAGCCACTGGCCATTATCTTTGAGAACTCGTGGCTAACAGGGGAGGTCCGGGAGGATTGGAAAAAGGCAAATATAGTACCTATCTTCAAGAAAGGGAAAAAGGAGGATCCAGGGAACCATGGACTGGTCAGCCTCACTTCAATCTCTAGGAAAATCATGGAGCGGGTCCTCAAAGAATCCATCCTGAAACACTTGGAGGAAAATAGAGTGATCAGGAACAGTCAACATGGATTTACCAAGGGCAAATCATGCCTGACCAACCTGATTTCCTTCTATGATGAGATGACTGGATTTGTGCATGCGGGAAGAGCCGTTGACATGGTATACCTCGACTTTAGCAGGGCTTTTGATACCATTTCCCACAGCATTCTCGTCGGCAAGTTAAGGAAGTATGGGTTGGACAAGTTGACCGTAAGGTGGATAGAAAACTGGCTAGATCAATGGGCTCAGCGGGAAGGAATCAATGGCTCAATGTCTAGTTGGCAACTGGTAATGAGTGGAGTGCCCCAAGGGTTGGTCCTGGGGCCGGTTCTGTTCAACGTCTTCATTAATGATCTGGATGATGGAATAGACTGCGTGCTTAGTAAGTTTGCGGATGACACCAAGCTGGGGGGAATGGTAGATACTCTGGAGGGCAGGGACAGGATCCAGGGAGACTTGGACAAATTGGAACACTGGGCCAAAAAACCTCATGAGGTTCAACAAAGACAAGTGCAAAGTCCTGCACTTAGGACGGAAAAATCCCATGCACTGCTACAGGCTGGGGACTGATCGGCTAAGTAGCAGCGCTTAGAAAAGGACCTGGGGGTTATGGTGGACAGGAAGATGAATATGAGCCATCAGTGTGCCCTTGTTGCCAAAAGGGCCAATGGCATATTAGGCTGCATCAGTAGGAGTATTGCCAGCAGATCAAGGGATGTGATAGTTCCCCTCTATTCGACACTGATCAGGCCGCATCTGGAATACTGTATCCAGTTTTGGGCTCCCCAGTACAGAAAGAATATGGACAAATTAGAAAGAGTCCAGCGGAGGGCAACAAAAATGATTTGGGGGCTGGAGCACATGACTTATGAGGAGAGACTGAAGGAACTAGGCTTATTTAGTCTACAGAAGAGAAGACTGAGGGGGGATTTGATAGCAACTTTCAACTACTTGAAGGGGTGTTCCAAAGAAGAGGGAGGTAGGCTGTTCTCGATGGTAACAGAGGACAGAACAAGGAGCAATGGTTTCAAATTACAACTGGGGAGGTCGAGGTTGGATATTAGGAAAAACTTTCTCACTAGGAGGGTGGTGAAGCATTGGAATGGGTTACCTATGGAGATGGTAGAATCTCCATCTTTGGAGGTATTTAAGGCCCGGTTAGACAAAACCCTGGCTGGGGTGATTTAGTGGGAGTGGTCCTGCTTTTTAGCGGGGGGTTGGACTAGATAACCTCGTGAGGTCCCTTCCATCCCTATTATTCTATGATTCTATGATTATCTTGGGGTACATAGTTCATTAATTACTAATACATGTCACACAACAGACCTGTTAATTGCTGTGGCTAGTGTGTGTGTGTATATTTTGGGGGGTAAGGAGAAATTTTTTTGCTTTCCATAAACATGGACATTTCCAGGAACCTGATTCCAAGTCAAGCAATAACTACAGTTTTGATCAATTAAATTCCTGTATTGCCTATTTTTTTGTTTTTTTTCTGGACGTTGGTGTGAATTGTCCATTGTTGCCAGTAAACACAAAGCAGGAATAAAACCCGACATTTTGTTTAGAACTATGATCATGTATCAGAAACTGAAGATATTTAATTACAGGAATACCAGCCATTTACAGAAGAAACTATTGGAAAACTTTCTAATGAAATCTATTTAATCTGATTTCTACTTAAATCTGATACCATAAAAATAAGTGGCAAGAAAGTTGAAATTGCAACTGTATATGTAAGAACAAACTTAATCAAACCTGCCACAACATAAAATTTGCTACCAGCTTTTATGAGTGCACATTGCAAGTTACTAGTTAAAAAATTCTGATTTCTTCCATGTAAATATCACACAGTAGCACTGATTTTTTGGTGTTGCATAAGGTGATTCAAGATTGGTGTTTAAAGTGTCGAGATAATACTTCTACGTTATCAATAATTTCATCCATAAAAGTTGGCAGGCCAAATTGGCAGATGGCTTGAGTGATGGTGCATGTTATATGTTGATACATTCCAAGAATCCTATCATTACTTATGTGTGGTTTAGTAGCTAAGAAACATCAATCAAACAATATTAAATGGCTTGTAACACAGGTAGCTTTCCCGTATTTTTATTCAACATGTAGCGGGGTAGTTTCCCCATTCTGATAAAAGGCCAATGAGACCAGGCAGTTTCAGAGCCAATCAGGACCCAGGAGCTCTGTATATAAGACAGCTGCAGCCCCAGCTCTGGGCAAACCTCCCCTGGTCTGTGGGAGGAAGGATGTGCTGCAGGACGTATGAAATGCAAATAGCCAGTGCTCGGCTGGGGGCCATGCAAATGGCCAAGGGTTGGCCAGAGTCCAGTCCCTGATACAGGGGAGAGAGGTACCTGCTGGTGGCATGGGTGTGGCACAGGGGACCTGATGGACTGTTTTGAGGGTCAAGGCAACACCAGGTGTAGTGCATAGGGTCTCTGGACCAGAACCCGGAGAAGTGGGTGGGTCCAGGTCCTTCCCCACCTCCTCCAGACTGCCAGTGGGCAGCAATTAGAATAGTGATGGCCACTGACTTGGAGTGGGTTGGCCAAGACTAGATCGTGCCCTGGAAGGGGAGAACTGGAAAACGGACTGGCTGGAGGGCTGAGGTACCAGAATAGACTAGGAGAGATGGAGCACAGACCACCGGACGGGAGTGCCACTTGAGGAATTCCCCAGACCATCACCAGGAGGTGCTCATCAGTGGGTCATATGCCAGCGAACATGTACACAGCACGATGATGGCATGATGTTAACTGGGGCAACATAACCACTGCAATGTAAGGAAATAAGGGAGCAGCATTTCAGTTTCAGCTCACTGTTGTTATTATGATTGTGTTTGTGTTATAGTAGTGCCTGGAGAGCCAATCAAGAGCTCTTGGTGCTACGCACTGTAGAGACATGTGATAAAAATATTCTTTTATCTCATTCTTAAAGTTAAGCTCTTTGGGGCAGAGACTATGTGTAGATATAACAGATGGGGAAGCAAGGAAAAAATGAGACTGTATATGAATATCTATTGGGGGAACAAAACTTTGAACTGGTTCTCTTCAGTCTAGCAGACAAAACTGTAGCAAGAGCTAATGGCTGGAATTTGAAGCGAGACAAGTCGAGGTTAGAAATAAGGCACAAGTTTAAACAGTGATAGGAATTAACCATTGGACCAACTTACTAAGGGTTGTGATGGATTCTCCATCACTGGCAATTTCTAAACCAGGACTGGATATTTTTCTAAAAGAGATGCTGCACTTTAAATAGGAATTAACCAGAGAAAGTCTATGTTACACAGTGAAATGTGTACTGCTCTAATCTGGCCTCAGAATCTATGAATTAGTATGATAGATACCTGTCTTAAGTCTGTAAATGTTGCAGATCAAATCTAAGAAGAATTTGGAATTTGAGTGCTATTCTGGGCAAAAAACCTAAGCTCTAAGAAGTTTCTCCCAAATCCAAACAAAATTCATAGCAGGGGGAGATATTGTTAAGGACAAACTTGCTCCACATATACATTCATCTGGTCTTTCAGGCATATTCAACATGGTTTAATTAATTAGAAATGATATTTCCTGCAGCGGGGGAGATTTATCTTCTAAATTGGGCACACTTGGTTAGGCATCTAGGATATGAGGATTTAGCCATGTAAGAGTCAGTGGTGCTTGCTTAACAAAGAATCCTGTAGACTAGAAAAATGTAGGGAAGGAAGAAGCTTAGTTTACCTAAAGTCCAGTGCTTTTCTATCTGGTTTATCAGGTTACTGAGAGATTTATGCAATTCTTTTGCTTAGAAAGATTCTGAGAGGGTCAGAGTCGGAGGAATGAAGATATACAAGATATTTATTACTATAGTGGGGCCAATTAAACTAGTTCTAGTCAATACCATAATCTTATGGAATAAAAAGCCCAGCAAAATTCAATAGAAAGACTTTAAAAAGTACTCTCCTTGAAGCTGGTGTCATTGCCATATCTGAATGTGTTATATTACCCTTGCACTCTATTTAAGCAATATCTGCTGCTATGGTGATGAGAACCATTAAACAGCAAGATATCTTCTCTACTTCTGCTCTATTTCTATACTTGTCTCTATTACATAGGCAGCAGCAGCCTTTAGGATGATCATTATGCTGTTCAGCTTTTCTAAAACAGTGATTTTCAAGTTTAGTCACAAGATAGCATCTTATCTGCAAACACACATCCTTGCTAAAATCTAGTAATTAGTTATGGAGCTGCCACCAGGAAGAAAGTGTTTCTTGTAAATAACACATAAAGACTGACACCGTTAAGCAGGAACTGCCAGCATAATTTATTTTTTAAAGTAACTTAAGAAGAGATGAATCCCAGGAATATATTTTGATACCAGCTAAATCTAAAGGATAGCTCTAACACCTTAGTGGAAATTCTGTTAGATTCAGCTGGGTTGTCATTTTGATCGGCCTTTCCTATTTCCTTCTTACTGCTCTATTTCGGGATGTCCTTGGGACCAAAAGACAAACGTATCAGTTGCTTTCCCGAAAATCTAACTAGTCAGCTGGAACCAACTGAAAATTTGCAACTGGAGTTTCCACTAAGGTGGAAATCTTTGCTTGCGTGTGAAAGAAAGAAACCATATCACAGGGAACTATCCCAAATGAGACTTATGGATAAGTTGGGGGTCTAAACATGTTAAGGAGATCGGGAAGTTAAGGGAACAGACCATCAGCAGCATGGCCACACTATGTATTCCAGTTGGGGGGATAGGAATGAAGAGTATTTCATGAAGATACAATAAACTAACATTTCCACGGAATTGCAGGTTTGCTTGTGTCAGAATTTGGTACCAACTGGCTGCAGAGAACATAAGGTCTTAATGCTAAGCCACTGTCTTGAAGAGTTTACTGGGATGCACTATAGAACGGAATGGAAAAGGACAAGGCCATTCACATTGCTTTCACTTAATCACTAAAGCTAAAGTTCAGTCCACTGTATATGTCTCTTGTTTGAGTGGGGACAAAAATTTGAGATGAGCCTGAAAATTAAGTGCTGTGAAGCTGGTTGATAATCCCAGGTTGGAGTAAACATAGGGCTCATGAATTAATCCAAAACTACCATGGATTTCAGGGATCAGGAGTAGGCACTATCAAGAACGAGGTACCCTGTCATCTCTGTCAGCAAGCACTTGAGGACAGGATCGAGACACATTGGCAGGACAATGTGAAAAGGATTGGCTGGATATTGCCCAAGCTGTATCTCTTCTGTGATTAGTCAAAGGATACTTCAGAAGTCGCTGTACATATAAGATGTCTTCATCTCTTTTTTAAATAAATAATATTCTGCAGTCATACTGGATTTCTATGGTCAGAATTTATAAGAAAAAGAATTCTAAAAGCATTTAGGGTACAACGTTATATTTTAACCAGAATTCTTTAAAACAGACATTTCAAGTGGGCTTACTAAAGTGTCTTATATGCAGGGGTTCTCTACCTTTCCTCCCAGCTGTGTGCAACACACCAACGCCCCTGTCCCAGCCAAGCCTCCCCTTGCCCTGCTTCAGTACACTGAGGCTAAGCAAGGCGGGCTCCGGTGTAGTGCCAAAATCCCTCTTTTGGCAGATTTTGTTACTTTGGTAGGTTAGTAACAAAATCTGCCGAAACAGGTGTTTTGACACTACATTGGCGCTAGGGCTGGGAGCCTCCTGGGGCTGCAGAAACCCTTGCAGCCTCAGGACAGCCCCAAGCCCGCTGCCAGCTCCTCTCACCCCACTTCTGAGTGGGAGTAGGGGAGCCAACAGGCACTAGGGCTATGTCTACACTAGAAAAAGTTAGGTCGACTTTGTTAAGTCGACTTAATAAGGTCAACTTTAATTTCTTAAGTTGACTTAATGAAAGTCTGGTGTAGACGGGGAGTAATTTAGGTCAACTTAATTGCTAGTGTAGACATCCCAAGGGTTGGGACCTCTGAGGTCCCTGCAGTCTCGGCACTGTCTCCAACCCCAGCGGCTGCAGCTGGCCACCCCGCTTCTGAGCAGGGCGAGGGGAGCTGCCAGCAAGCACTAGTGTTGGGAGCAGAGGCGTCGTTGTCGTTGGGCTGGCAGGGCGCCGGCCCCGGGTAGAATGGCCTGAGCCCTGAATCTATTCCGGAACCCAGGAAATCTCCAGCCCTGAGCATGCTCCGAAAGAGCAAGTTTGGGGCGGGAGCGGCCTCCTGGCCTGCGTGACTCCGGATGCCCCTACAGCTCTCCGGCCACGTAAGCTTGGGGGTTGGGCGGGTGAGTGCTGGGGAGCTGGGACCGGGAAGGCTGGGCGGTCTGGGGAGCTGATGGGGGATGGGCAAGCCGGGAAGCTGATGAGAAATTGGGGGGTTGGGGAATGGGGGCCAGGGAGCCAATGGGAAATTGGGGGGCCGGGAAGCCAATGGGAAACTGGGAGGCCGGGGAATGGAGACCGGGCGGGCTGGGAAGCTAATGGGGAACTGGGGGGTCGGGGAACAGGAGCCAGTGGTGACCAGGGGGGTCGAGGCATTGCAGCCGTCAAGCCGGAGGCAGGGAGCTGCCGGGCAACGGAGATCGGGGAGCCTGGAGAGTGCCCGGGCCAGAGAGGACTCGGGTTTGGGGTTTCTAAAGGGGACTGGGGGTGTGGGGTGGGTTCCCCTGGGGGGCCCGGCCAGTTCTCCTCCTGCCTGGTTCCAGCATGCAGATGGGAGCCAGGCTATGGCTGCTCGCCTCCCCTCCCAGCTTGGGGATGCAAGCAGCCCTTACTTTCTCTTCTTTCTTTCCTTTTCTTCTCCTTCCTTTTTTTCCTTCCTTTTTAAAAAAACCCAACCTTTAAAAATTAATTTTAATTAAAAACCTTTTAAAAAGGTTTTTAAAAAAACCTTTCTAAAATTAAATTTCAATTAAAAGTAATTCAAATGCAATTAATTAAAATAAACCCAATCAATTGTAATTACAATCATTTTAATTAAATTAATTAATTTTTAACTTTTAATTAAATAAACTGGTGGCCCTTCACGGTTTTAAAATCTATTTTGGTCTCTCAACCAAAAAGGTTGGGAACTACTGATTTATAATGCAAAATTTTAAGTATGTTCATTTGCTTATTCTTTCTTTTTAATGATACTGCTATCTTGGGGGGGAAAAAGAGTCCTGTGGGGTCTAGGGGTGTGGCCTAGCTGGGGGTGGGGCTAACAGGGGGTGGGCTGGGGGCCACAGCCCTGGATCTTTTTGCTATCCAGCAACACTCCTGGTTGGGAGCCTGCCAAGGCTGCAGAGATTCCTGCAGCCTGAGAGGCTCCCAGCTTTGGGACTGTCGGCTCTCCTCCCCCCCACTCAGAAGCAGGGTGAGAGGATCTGGCAGCAGACTAGGGGTAGTCCTCAGGCTCCAAGGGTCGCTTTTGTGCTGCGATACAGATGTTGAGAATCGCTGTTTTATAGGACAGGAAGAGAACAGTGATTCCTGGATAACTTAATGATAACCATTCCTCTGACGGTTAAGGAGATGCAGATTTAGTTTTATATATTCCAACTGTAGATGATTTAATACTGTTCTTTTTTCGGGAGGAGTGGGGTTTGTAGATCTGTTAGATAATATGCTTTCCTGATCTCAGGAAATTGTGTTGAGTTTGCTTAGGCATGTGAATAATCTGATCTCTATTCAGGAACTTTAAAGCACGTTTAGTTCAACTGAAGAAAGAAGTTGAGGCGAGTGTTTGAGTGCTTTGGTGAATCGGGCCATTAAAGTAGTATGAACATACAGTTCAAATAAACAAGCAGGGCTAGATTAAGGAGCCCCAGGCTGCCCACCATGGCTTTGGACCCCACTACCACTGCCTGGGGGCTGGTCTGCTCGGGAGAGAAGGGAGGTGGCCGGTGAATGGCCACTGAGCTCCAGGGGCAGGGCCAGCCGGCATGCAGTGTGGCCTCTGGTGTGGCCCTCCAGGCTCCACAGCGCTGTCAGGCCGTTGTGTTGAGGCCCCGCGGCTGGCTGCCTCAGCCCAGCAGAGCAGCCTCTCTGGGAGGGGGGCAGGAGCACCGCAGCCTCTGGCCTCATGCCCCCCTCACCCCACTGCCAGCACCCCAGCCCTGGCCCACTGGTACTCTGCTGGCAGGACTGGATAACCAGGGGTTTAGGGGCTGCAGTCAGGCTGGGGCCCAGGGCTGCAGCCCCTATAGCCCTGGCGTTAATTTGGCCCTGTAAACTAGAGGGGCCAGAACAGAACTCCAACTATCATAGAATTATAAACTGTTAGGATTGGAAGATAGCTCAGGAAGTCATCTAGTCCAACTCCCTGTTCAAAGCAGGACCAACCCCAACTAAATCCTCCCCCCATCACTCTTTTCTTCTGCACACTAAAGAAGCTTAGTTCCCTCAGGCTATTCTTATAAATCATGTCCCTAATACTTTTTGTTGCCTTCTGTTGGACTCTCTCAAGTTTGTCCACATACTTCCTGTAGTGGTGGGCCCAAAACTGGAAACAGTACTCCAGATGTGGCCTCACCAATGCTCAAATGATCTCTGACCTTGTGGAACATATGATTCCCTATAGACTCTGAGGCAAGAAAGAATGTGAAATGCTTACGCATTTTCCTTACTGAGGATACTTTCTTGAATCAAGACTGTGGTTTGTGAGCTCTTCATGGCTGTCTTATCCGAGACAGCTCATTTTGGGCAGTATGTCAATTAGAAATAATGTTCTGGATTTGGATCTAAATTTCATGGCTCAGTCCCACCTCTGAAAGAAATGAACAATGAACAAACATCCTCCTAAAGCTGTGAAAAAGATTTTTAAACGAATCATAGAAATTGGAAATGTAACTCGTTTAGGGCCTGATCCAAATGAATGATAGAAAATGGAAGTGGAACTCATCTAGCCTGATCCAGAGCTTACTGAAACTACTCAAAAGGTTCCTATTGATTACAGTGGACTTTGATTCAAGCCCAAAGCTTGAATGCCCTCAGCAGTATATTTCTTACTATTTTATCCAGGCTTGTTTAACATTTCCCAAGTAATGGGGCTTCTACCACTTCCTTTGGGACCTTATTCCACAATTTAACATATTTCAATGTCAGGATTTCTTTCCTGAGATCGATCCTAAATTTTCCTTTCATTAATTTTACCCATTTATTCCACATTATACCCCTTGTGCCTTACTAAATAATTCCTTTCATGCCTTGGTTTTTACATCTTTTAAATATTTTACTAACAAAGGAAAGATAAAGAAAAGATTTGTCTATTACTCATTAAAATTTTAATGCTTTTTCTCAGCAACACCCCTCCCTCTCTCCCCCCCCCCCCATCCAGCAAAGCCCTTAAATGGTACTTATTGATTTCACAAGTGTACGCGAAAGGTAAGCATGTCATTAAGTGCTTTGTCAAACTGGGATATAGTGACCAGATGTCCTGACATTATTGGGACTGTCCTGTTATTAGTGGCTTTGTCTTAAATATGCAAATATATCCTCCCACCACCCCAAAAATGTGTCTTGATTTTTTACACTTGCTAACTGGTTGGCCTATATTGGGGCCATAATTGGAAAACCAGGAGAAAAACAATGTATATTTAAATTCCAAAGGGGTAGCCGTGTTAGTCTATTGTAGAAAGACAACAGAGTCCTGTTGTCAATGTATATTTAGTATTTGCATAGCCTGATTTGCCCAGTAGATGGCATCTGAAACCCACACTATACACCACTAGCCACAATTTGAATGCATCTTAGTTTTCAGTGCTGAAGTGATTATTAATTAATGCATACCTTTGTTTTCATCAACACTGGTCAGATTAGGTCACTTTGACCTTGAATAATAAAATGTGTAATCATTTTGGAAATATTTGAAATCAGAGACCTGCCAAGTGTGATGTTTTTTCCCTTGTAATCAATAAAACAAAATCTAAATTGCAAATCATGAAGGCTTCATTCCAGTGCATATTTTTTAGGTTTTTTTTGTGATTTACTTTCTGAAAATGATTTGTAAATGTCATTACAGGTATAAGAAAACAAGCCAAATTTGCCCTTTCTTATTACTTTTCAAAGAGAATAAGTAATTTAAATGCACTGAAAGCTATTGCTGTCACAAAATGTGGCATTCATTAAATTCCTTTTGGTAGTGTACACTGTGCTTTGGCAGGTGCCCAAGCAAGTTGTAGACTTTTTGCCACCTTAGTTTAAATTTTCAGAAAGTGAGGTCCAGATTGAGAAGTCATTTTTACAGCGCGATGGCTCTGGCAGGCCTCCAGAGTGCAGTGCTTACTGTGCTATCTCCAATACGACTTGTTCAGACCTGCGTCTCCAGTACTGTAGAAATCAGACTAAATTCTCTGCTGTCGTACTGTGGTGCTGCTCCATTGAAGGCAATGGAGCGGTACTTATTTATGCCAGCAGAGAAGCTGCTAGTCTAGGACTGCACACTCCCCCTATGATACACCTTCTGTGAGAAGAAGGTCCACTCAGTCCTCCTCCTTCTTGAGCAGGAGGAATTATAGAAATGTTCTTGGAGATTTACTCTCTCTTCTAGGTAACCCTCGGTTTTCTGTATTGTATATACAATGAAGGAAGAAGTTGAACCAGGACTTACTTTCTCTTACATGGTTTTCAGACTCTCCCATTATCTGTGTGAGTTTAATGCATAATTTCAGTTACTGTATAAGAAATAGCCTAACTCTTAGTAACATGGTCCTGTGGCACTTTTAAAGACTAACAGATTTATTTATCGCATGAGCTTTCGTGGGAGAAAATCCCACTTCGTCAGACGCTTTGAAGATGGGATCTTCAAAGCATCTGACGAAGTGGGATTTTCTCCCACGAACGCTCATGCGATAAATAAATCTGTTAGTCTTTAAAAGTGCCAGAGGACTCTGTTGTCTTTCTACAATAGACTAACACGGCTACCCCTTTGGAATCTTAGTAACATGCTAATTGTTTCTGTTTGTATGTTTATCTTCCACAATATTTCATAAAAGTCAAATGTTCGCTTAGCTGAATGGCGCAGACAAGAAATACATTTTTTTTTAACAGTACATCTAGAGAAAAACAAGTTTTTGATCGCTCCAGGATGTGAACCCTGCAGTATTACCATGACTGGATCTCCTCTGGCTATGGGTTTGTGAAAGCACATAAGAAGCATAGTTATGCCCTAATCCAGGAAAGCACTTCTCATGGTCTGAAAGGTAAGCATGTGCTGGAATCCCATTGAAATCAATGGTAACATTCAAGTGCTTAAAGTCAAATGCATGCCCAAATGTTTTGGTGGGTTGGGGCTTTAGTCATTACTTGGACTTCCAGAGAATAGCCAGGGAACTGCAGGAAGTTCTGCTGACAAATATAAGTCAATGTACCCTCATCTAAAACTCTAATCTTTATTGGAGTCTGTTAGCACAGACCCTTATGCTGCGTGGAGTCTCACTGGGCACAGGGGTCGGTGATAGAAGGTCCTAATGCAGGAGATCAGAGCCTGAGTCACTAACAAATCAATGTTCTAACAGCAGATTAACAGACATAGCACTGCTAAAAGAGTTATCTTCTCAGTATGTTGTAATGCCAAGGTCTTTGTTGACCACATGTGGTCACTAGAGAGCCTTTAGAATTATTTGCTAAAGCATGGATCTAAAATTGTGGCCAAATTACAGTGGGATTACATGCCTACAAATGTTCCTCCATCAGTTTCAATTACCATTACACTTTTGTGTAAGCTGATTTGAGTATAAGTCAATCACCACCGGTTTGTAAGCATAATCTCTATAGAAGTATTGACCTGCTTATGAAACCACTGAAGAGAACAGCAAAAAGCCTCACTAAATCCATCTCCTGAGGCATTTACAGGCACTGCATTGTCTAACCTCACCTTTTGCAGTGCATACAATCTTTGACCGTTATATAAACTGTCCTTCTCCCCTCCGCCAGCCAGACATCTTGGATTAAAAAATTTCACCCCCTCGCTTCCTCTTTTATACTCCTGTCATGCTATGCTCTGTTGAACAGCTTATTCTTTTCTACTTCGGTAAGTCATTGCAGTGAAATAAGAAGGGATTCCTTTGGATTTTGTGCCCAATTCTTTTTCTTCAGCCTTGCACAGGGTGTAAAGTTGAGCAGAATACTTTGTAAAGTGATTTGGGACCCCAAGGTTGGAGGCACTATGGAAAGATAGACTAGAAATACTGAAGTAATTAAAAGCATTTTCCAGTCACAGAAGTTACCATTTCTGTCTTTTGTTTTTTCTTTTATTTCTAACAAGGCCACTCTTTTGACTGATACTACCTCACAGGGGTATAGTCAGTGTAAAACTCAATAATGATGAAGGGCAGTTTAGTGGTTATAATACTAGCCAAGGCCTTAGGACACCTGGCTTCAATTTTCTGCTCCACTATAAACTTCTTGAGTGACCTTGGGCAAGTGATTTAGGCCTAGTTTCACAAAGAAACTAGGTGTGGCAATGCTGAGTATCACCATGCCCACCTTTTAGGTGACTACAAAATTTCTGAGATTCATAAAGCCAGGAGTTAGGTTTCTAGGCTCCACATACAATGAATGGGGAGAGAGAGGCACCTCAGAGTGGGATTCACAAAAGCCTACATTGTCGGTGGCTGTGAGGGAATGCAGCTACCTCTGTACAATGTATACATTGTGACTGATATTGTGAAGTTATGTTAGAAAATCTGCTGTGTCTATATGCCTGTGGATCCATCATAGCTGACAGATGCTGTATGTACACCCTAGACGGATACAATAGGAAATATTTAAGGGTAGCGATGGTGCTTAAACCTCCCAAAACAGAAAAGCACACCAGGCTTTGGAAATGCAGCTTAGCTGAACGGAAGAAGATAGAAGCAATGAAAATTTACCAGGGGCAGAACAAAACTACCAGGTGATCAGAAGGGAGTTAAATAAAGAAATACACAGGAACAGGGGCCAGACAGCGCTAGCCCTATCTCTTCCTATTAGCTACTTAAATTCCAAAGGGGTAGCCGTGTTAGTCTATTGTAGAAAGACAACAGAGTCCTGTGGCACTTTTAAAGACTAACATAAATCTCTTAGTCTTTAAAAGTGCCACAGGACTCTGTTGTCTTTCTATTAGCTACTTAGTTATCTCAGGCAGCAGCGACCATGAGATGGTAGAGTTCAGGATCCTGATCAATGGAAGGAAGGAAAGAAGCAGAACACACACCCTGGACTTCAGAAAAGCAGATTTTGGCTCCCTTAGGGAGCTGATGGGCAGGGTCCCATGGGAAGCTGATCTGAAGGGGAAAGGTGTCCAAGACAGCGGGCTGTATTTTAAAGAAACCCTGTTAAAGGCACAGGAAGATAACATTCCGATATGCAGAAAGAACAGCAAATGTGGACGGCGACCAGCGTGGCTTAGCAGGGAACTCTGCGGGGAGCTGAAACATAAAAGGGAAGCTTACAAGAAGTGGAAGCTTGGATAGATGACAAGGGAGGCGTATAAAAATATTGCTCGGGACTGCAGGGATCAAATCAGAAAGGCCAAAGGACAATTGGAGTTGCAGCTAGCAAGAGATGTGAAGGATAACAGAAAGGGGTTCTATAAGTATATCAGCAACAAGAAAAGGATCAGAGGTGGTGTAGGTCCCTTACTGAATGGGGCAGGCATCCTCGTGGAGGATGATGCGGAAAAGGCTGAAGTACTCAATGCTTTTTTTACTTCAGTCTTCACAGGGCGGGCCAGCTCCCAGGCTACTACACGGGGTAACGTGGACTGGAGAGAAGAGTGGCCCTCGGTGATGGAAAGTCAGGTTAGGGAACACTTAATGAAATTGGATGTGCACAAGTCCATGGGGCCGGATGAACTGCATCCGAGGGTGCTGAGGGAGTTGGGGGAAGTGATTGCAGAGCCGCTGGCCATTATCTTTGAGAACTCGTGGCGAACGGGGGTGGTCCCGGAGGATTGGAAAAAGGCAAATATAGTACCTATCTTTAAGAAAGGGAAAAAGGAGGATCCGGGGAACTACAGACCGGTCAGCCTCACCTCAATCCCTGGGAAAATCATGGAGCAGGTCCTCAAGGAATCCATCCTGAAACACTTGGAGGAAAATAGAGTGATCAGGAACAGTCAACATGGATTCACCAAGGGCAAATCGTGCCTGACCAACCTGATTTCCTTCTACGATGAGATGACTGGATTTGTGGATGCGGGAAGAGCCGTTGACGTGATATACCTTGACTTTAGCAAGGCTTTTGATACGGTTTCCCACAGCATTCTCATTGGCAAGTTAAGGAAGTATGGGTTGGACGAGTGGACCGTAAGGTGGATCGAAAACTGGTTATATCAACGGGCTCAGCAGGTAGGAATCAATGGCTCGATGTCTGGTTGGCAACCGGTAACGAGTGGAGTGCCCCAGGGGTCGGTCCTGGGGCCGGTTCTATTCAACATCTTCATTAATGATCTTGATGATGGAATAGACTGCGTGCTTAGGAAGTTTGCGGATGACACCAAGTTGGGGGGAATGGTAGATACTCTGGAGGGCAGGGACAGGATCCAGAGAGACTTGGACAAATTGGAACAGTGGGCCGAAAGAAACCTCATGAGGTTCAACAAAGACAAGTGCAAAGTCCTGCACTTAGGACGGAAAAATCCCATGCACTGCTACAGGCTGGGGACCGATCAGCTAAGTAGCAGCGCTGTAGAAAAGGACCTGGGAATTATATGGCCCATTGCGGGGCAGGTACATCTCATCATTACACTGAAGTATGGTCCGGTGGCCAGGTGCCAGACACATTATTGCTGGATATTGCCTTAATGCCATTTGTTACAATTGGTTTCTATGTCTGGATTATGAATTATTCTTCTGTTGTCAGGGAAAAAAAGAGAAAAGGCAGTTTGAGGCTATTTCAGTCCCCCTGCTCTCCCTTCCCTGTCAAAAGTCTAATTTGCAATTAGGAATTTCATCAGCACTTTCATGTCTTTAGAAAGCAGTTGAGTAAATGTTCCTGAGAGATTTATGTACCATAGAGGTAGAAGTATCAGTAATCCCCAGGAAACCAGTCATTACCAGAAGTTAGTAAATACATTACTATTCTTGTTTATAGAGCCATAAATGTGCAAGGTCCTCAGTTGTTTGATCTTGAGACAAAGCTGATAACCATGTTCTCATAAAGAGCTAGATCGTGCTTTTAAGGAAATTTTGTGATGTAGCTGTGTAGCTCCAATGCTGTAGCGGAAACTCTGGGAAAGTACAGTCCCTGTCCAAACGCTCTGATGTGCTATCCTGGCTAGTGTTAAGGGGGGCTAGGCCATGATGTCACCTCTTCCTTGCCTCCTACCGGACGCACAGATGAAGCTGTCCCTTTTCTCCCATGAGCACAGGGACTGCAAGTATAGCTGATCCCCAGGCAGCCCTCCTTCCTGTACAGCACTATATGATCCTGTCACATTCTGGCTCTGTTTGTGTTGAGGGCCATACACCATTATATTGCATATGAACTGTAATAAATCAACACCTGATCCTGCAAGATGAGGTACTTCTGAGAAAGACTGAACTTCCTCAGCTTCACAGTTAGCTCCATGGAAATCAAGGGCACTCAGCCTCCATCCAGGGAGGATGTGCATCTTCCAAAATGTGGCCCTTGTTCATTAGTTCTGTTACTATTATCAGTGTCAATAATTAGCGGTCATATAACAACATGATTTTAAAGTGAAAAAAAGTAGGGCCAAATTTTTAAGGAAGCCTCATTCTGAGCAAAAACTTTGCCTTGGAAACTACCATGGCCAAAATGCTAGAGACATTGTTAATTGTAGGTCCACATAGGGTATGTCTAAATTGGATTTGGGTACACAATTTCCAGCTTGAAGGGACATACATACAGTGGTTCTCATCTATCTAGGGTAGGGTGACCAGATGTCCCGATTTTATAGGATCAGTCCTGATATTCAAAGCTTTGTATGATATAGACACCTATTACTCCCCTCCGCAGTCCTGATTTTTTGCACTTGCTATCTGGTCACCCTACCCTAGGGTGCTATAAATAGACTGTAGCCATGGCAGGACAAGTGTCGGGTGGGGCTAGCCATTCCTAGGAGCAATGGTCTCAAGTTGCAGTGGGAGAGGTCTATGTTGTATATTAGGAAAAACTTTTTCACAAGGTGGGTGGTGAAGCACTGAAATGAGTTACCTAGGGGGGTGGCGGAATCTCCATCGTTAGAAGTTTTTAAGGTATAGTTTGACAAAGCCCTGACTGGAATGATTTAATTGGGGTTGGTCCTGATTTGAGCAGGGGGTTGAACTAGATACCTCCTGAGGTCCCTCCAACCCATATCTTCTGTGATCCCATGATCCCAAGTACATGCCTATTCAAGACCATACATGTGTTCTCAGGGCAGCTAGCTCAAGCTGCCACAGCTGCATCTGCTTTTAGTGTGCTAACTGACGAAGAGCTAGCAAGCATGACCTGCTTTGTCTCAGGCTGGGAATCACTCCCCCAGCTCCAAGTGCAGACAGACTCATAAATGTCGAACTGCCTGATCTGTAAATACAGTCAAGTAATTAGATATATACAGATTTTCAAAAGTGACTAGTGAGTTTGATTGCCTCCTTTTTTGGCTCCCTAAACTGAGATTGTTAAAGAGCTTGATTTTTTCAGAAAATGCTGAATGCTCACCCTTTGAAAATTAGGCCTCTTTAAGAGCCTCAGGTTGGGTACTCAGAAATTTATGGAGCCAAGATCACTAGTCACTTTTGAAAATCTCTGCCCTCACATCTGTTATTTGTGCCTCCAATTCTTTGTGGGCAGAAAATGAGAAGATATTTTACAAAAATGAGGTGCATAGCGGGTTCTTTAGTAATTATAATTCCTAGTGCACTGATATTATGTTTCAAATGTAATTGCAGAATTGCCATACTGACAAATTGGTATCTTCCTAATAGTTAAATGGCTCACCATCACCAATCAGAACAGAACACACACTCTATTAAGTTTTGTAATTACTGTACATTTGAGTGTTTCACAGCCCACTTAGTCTTCGGTGAGAGTTCTCTGAATGCTCTCTTCTCACATTTCATCCTAACAGATTATTTTTAAAAAAGGCTTTAAAACGGATAGGAGATAAAAACATGTACAGTAACTCTTTCAAGCAGCTTAGATGAACTAAGAAAATTGGTAAAGGGGTGACTGTCACTGTTACATCACCAAATCCAGCCAGGTCATTAGCTGTGGAAAAATAATTGCCATCAACTGGCGTGCAGTGGCCTACATGAAATGAGTTGACCTCATTCTAATTTCAAGTGGACATGTGGTCCACATTGTAAGTCCACTGCCACAGAGTTGGAATGGGCACTAATGAGCATGAAAGTATTTAAGTGGCAAAGTGCTGAATGTACATGGATCCTGAACTACCATCTCATTCCTAGAAGGCTTCCCTGCAGGTGAGGTGTAAAGAACATTGTTAGGCTACAGCTGTGCTTCCACTGTCGGTCCTTGTACTGTACCTATTACATGGCAGATTTTAGTCTGGGAGTAATTTGTCACCTTTAAAAACACTGAAAAAAAAAAAAGACTCAGAAAATACATTTTTTCCCATAATCACTAGGGTGTTCATACTAATTTGAAGTTGAAAGAGCTGCAGTCAACTGGATAGTTGCGGTACTGGAGAAATATCCTCTCTCCTAATGCTGACATAAATTTGCTAGAGAGATACAAATCTATTTTTTTCTCAGCAAGGAGAACAAGACATTAATGGTGAATAATATAATAGAAATTTGAAAAGAATCCAGGAGAATCAGCTATAATTTGTTTTGTTAGAAGGAAATATGCCAAGCAAAGCTTCATGGGTGTGACTATACTGGCGCCTTAAGTTGACCTAAGGACACTTAAGTTGATCGACAGAACTCTGTGTCCACACTGGGCACTTGTGAATATCCTTTTGAACTTCTGAATGAATTCACTTTAACTGTGTTCGCACCTCCCTTGTATTTCATTTCTATAGATATTCTCACAAACAAGTGTAAATATAAGTTCACTGAAATAGAACTTTTAAACAAATGTGGAAAAACTTTGTCAGAAAGCAATTTTCACACTTGCACCAGAATGCAGTTTTAAGGATTATGGTCATCTAGTCATGAAGCAGAAGCATACCCTATGACCTTTGTATCCATTCAGAACTGCTTGAATGTTAAATATGAAAAACACTGAAACAATTCTCTGTTAAGGAGATCAGATATAGAACAAACTTCCAGAAGACATGAGACAAATCCAGGGTCTGACTATCTCTAGGAAATGCTGCTAAACCTTGCTCTTCAAAGAAGACTTTCTGCCATAGCAAGAACGACACTCATAGCATTGATGCCTACCTAGCCACCCATTCTACCCAATAACCCCAAAAGAACCTTAAACCCTGAAACAAACAAAAACACGTCCTTCAAGCGGAGTTTTTGCCTCAAAAAGGAAGAAGAGCTAGAGATTCCACAATGTCTTCTAAGGACTTTGGTATTGTTATTGATTTTAAGTGAAAGATGCTCAGGTACTATGAGGATGGGTGGTGTATTTAAAATCCTAAAACAGAAAGACGTATATTTATTCACAGAATATATTTTCTGCAAACCCGTTCAAATACATACGAAAAAAAATCACAATCTGTTTATGCACAAGAAAAAAAGGGAAAGCTAGTCAGGCAAATTATTTGTTATAAATTACATATTCTTTCAGCTTTTATGTCTCTACAGTTAGGAAATATCATGAGTGAAGTATGATGAGACATTAGAGGAGAGCAAGTCATCATCTCTCTGGCCTTGATTTGCAAAACACACACACATATTCTTTGCTGAGTAGGGCTGGAATTAAAACATGGGTTCAAAGTTAAACACATGCTTATGTCACAGCTTCCAATTTTAAAGAAGAGAAACAGACATTGTACTTACTTTCTGTTTCACATTACTGTAATAGAAATATAAACATTAGTAGAAAACATTTTGTCCACATGCTCCTTCCCCAGTGTTTCCTTGTGCTACTCAACCAGTCATAACTGATCGTATTAATTAAGGAATTGAATGGAATGAAGCAACTGAAGCCCTAATTACAAAAGTTAAAATGGGGAAAGATCACTTTTGTCATCTTATTCATTTGTTGAGAAGGATTATTACAGGATTGATTCTAGAATATAGTGTGGAGAGCTTTCTTTTGTCCATGTCCTTTTAAAACCAGCTAAGCAATAAGTCTTCCATCACTTCCCTTGGGGAAACTACTGCATAATTTAATAGATCTCACTGTTTTAAAAGTCTTTTCTCACCATTTTGGCAACACATTAATTCCACAGCTAGCACTATTGCCAGCAGCTTCAGGATGAAATGGGGAGAGAAGATTAAATTGGGAAGAGTGCGAAGAGAAAATTGTTTCTTAATTTTGCTGTAAGCAGTCTCTGCTAGAGCCTCCTTGAAACAGAAGGGTATCAAACTGGGCCCATTTCTCTTTAAGACACAACAAAAGTAAAATGTGAAGGACACCTGTAATGATTCTGTGATATATAGACATCTTAGCTGCCAGCTAAACATCATGCATGTGACATACTGAACAGAATTTGGGAAAGACAACGGAGTCCTGTGGCACTTTTAAAGACTAACAGATTTATTTATTGCATGAGCTTTCGTGGGAGAAAATCCCACTTCGTCAGACGCTTTGAAGATGGGAAAGTTACAGAATGGGAGAAAATTAAATGCAGGGGAGTGTATGACATAGGATCAGGTCAGGCTGTAACAGCAAATCAAAATAGGTGTTAGGATTCAAAACACTGGGGAACAGCACATAGAGGAGGGTGAGGTCAAATCACTTGTTGTAATGAGAGAAAAATCCATAGTCCCTGTTTAACCCCAAAACAACTGAGTCAAATTTGCATATAAGTTTGAGTTCTGCAGTTTCTCTTTGAAGCTGTGATTTGTTATTCATCTGTTTGAACACAGCTATTAACAAGTCGTCAAGGGAGTGAGCAGGGAGATTGAAGTGTTCCCCTATTGGTTTTGTAGTGTTGCAAATGTCATACACTCCCCTGCATTTAATTTCCTCCCATTCTGTAACTTTCCCATCTTCAAAGCGTCTGACGAAGTGGGATTTTCTCCCACGAAAGCTCATGCGATAAATAAATCTGTTAGTCTTCAAAAGTGCCACAGGACTCTGTTGTCTTTCTACAATAGACTAACACAGCTACCCCTTTAGAATTTGGGAAGTTATGCATCAAAATAACAAGCCGTGGTAAATGAGCTAAAGAAGAATCTTTACTACTGGTTGTGGTAGTATTTGGGCTGATCTTTTTTTGTAGGCCATACACTAGAAGGTGATATAAATGTATCCACTGGAGTATGTCTTATATTCCTGAAAATAGGAAGCAGTGGTACACGTATACATGAGCCAGGTCACTTTCTTTCTCTATTAACAAAGATAGTTTGTCATTTCTCTTATGTGTGAGTAATCCCACGGAAGTCAACAGGACTAATCACATACTTAAAATTACACACGGGCTTAAGAGTTGTCTGAACTGGGGTGCGGTGCTCAGCATGTTGCAGAACTGAGCCCGGAAGGTCCAGTAATGTTCATATTGAAGTTAATAAGCTACTATTGAACTCGGTGAGAAAAGGACCAGTACCCAAAAGGTATGTAAATTTCTTAATTGCCTAAATCTGAAATGAAATAATAAATAATAATTTTTATTTAAATTGGAGTGTTGGGGGGCAAAATGTGCAAGGAGAGTGAAGCGTTGTCCCTGTCCCATAAAATGTATAGCAGAAAATACAGTATGTATGAAAGGAAGCAGAAAGGGATCTAAATTTAAAAACAAAGCAGTTAGGGTGATGACAAGCATTTTTACTTGTTCAAGTTTTGTTTATCTATCTGTAGGACCAGATCCTCAGTTCATGCAAATGGACTTACCCAATTTCAAACTAAAGAACTACATCAGCATAGGCGGTCTTAGCTATGGGGCAGCCTGGGCACCTGCCCAGGGCCCCATGCTGGGAGGGGACCCTGCCCATGGGGCAGGGTAAATACCGGGACCTGGGGCAGCCTGTAAATCTCCCAGCTGCCTGCCCAGCGCACACTTATGGAGCAACTTACATTGAAACAAGGGGCGGTCTGGGAGCAGCTCTGGGCCACCAGTCAGCTGAGGTGGGGGGGCCAGGAGGGAGTAAGTGGGTTGAGGAAACATTACCGGGGGGCAGCTGGCAGTGAGGTCAGGTGATTGGCAGCAAGGCTGGGGTGTGGGGGTAAGGGCAGGAGGAGGAGGGGGGAGCCAGGTGGGAAGCACAGGCCTGGGAGGGAGTTAGCGGGGGGGGGGCCGGCAATGAGACCCGGGGGGAGGGCGGCAGTGAAGCAGTGGGATTGCCGGCGAGGGCCCTGGCAAGGTCAGAGTTGGGGCAAAAGTCAAAGAGGGGGTCTCCCCTCGTGGTGTTCGGGTGAGGGGGGTCCTTAACTTTTCCCCAGGGCCCTGGATTCATTAAGACCGCCCCTTGTTTCAGTGTGAGTTTTCTCCACTCTGGCATCTGACAAAAGACTTCTAAGTCTTCGCCCATGAAAACTCATGTGAAAAATAAATGAGCTTGTCTTTCTAAGTGCCCAGGGCTGTCCCGTGGGCCCAGGGCCAACTGGCCTAGGTGGGGCCCCGCCCCCCCATGCTGGAGGGCAGGCGGGCCGCTCCACCCCCCAGGGAGCCAGCCCGGGCAGGGAGGCTGAGGCCGCTGGTGGGGAGCCGGCTCCAGCCCTGGCCCTGGAAACAGGGTCCGCTGGTGGGGGGAGCCGGCTGCAGCCAGGACCCCAGACTGCTGTGGCTGGTGCCCCAGCTGGGGACCTGAGGCCACCGCCAGGAGCCGCTTCCGGCCAAGGGCACCTCGCCGGCGAGGGCTGGCCCTGGCCGCATGGGACCGGCCGCAGCAGGCCAGCCCAGAGGTGGGCCCTGGCCACCTGCCCCACCCCTGGGCCTGTCTAATCCGCCCCGGGGGCGGGGAGGGCTAGCCCAGAGGCCGGGCATAGAGAGTTTTATTGTCTGAATAATATAATTAAGCTCTTGATGACAACTGCTGAATATACTGTGTGTTCTAATATTCCATTCCAGTTAATCCTGGAGGCACACCAGCTAGGGAGGAGGACTGGACGTAGAAAGCACACTGTTGTGTGTGAATAGTAAATTTTATTACTAGAGCTGTATGGGAAATGGAATTTCCATTTTTGGGGAAATTCCATGATTTTGCAACTTGTTTTAGGTTTGAATTAGAACAAAACTCAAGGATTTCTAAATTTCTTGCAGAACAAAATTTGTGTCAGATGGAAGGTCTTGTTTTGATAAAATTGTTTGTAGGTGTTTTTATTTTTGAGTTTTTTATTTTGTATTATACTATAAAAAGAATTTTGAAACAGTCATTTTGAAATGAAATCCAATGTTTTGATCATTTAGAGAGCATATCAAAATGCTTCTTTGATATTTTTTTCTAAGTGACATTTAATTGAAATTAACATATTCCTGCAGAACATGTCAGTTTTCATGAACTGGCATTTTTTTACAGAAAAACATTTCATCTGAAAATTTTCAACCATTTCTGATTCACAAGAACCTTAATTATGTTGCAGTTATATGTTTCCAGAAAGATGCTATTTCCACAAATAGCTTTGTACACTTTACTGTCTTTTTTTAACCCAGATGTTATAAATGTAAAGCAAATCTAAAAGGTACTTCAGATATACAGTCAACATTATTCATTTAATTCATGCTCACTCTTGATAGGAACACATTTATATTTCATGGTTTTAAATTCCAAGTATTGTAGGATCCAGATCTGGATGGCTGCTTTCAGGGCAAAATGATAAACAGCATTGTCTCCTGCAGTTAGATAGCAATACTGGAGAACAGTCCGTTCCGCAACAAATCAAAAGATTTATATTAAGTAGGAAAGTCATATTAATCTTGCCCAGGTAGCACTGATGTCAGAAATTTATTTAATATGGAAAGCAGAAATAGTAGCCTATGAAAGAAGTTGATTACACTTCAGACCTGGAAAGCAGTAACAATACAATGATATAAAAAGGGAAGTAAACTGTGTAATTTAGGATAATTTTTTTTCTGCTTCAAAACAGAAAACTCTGTATCTCCAGTAAGTGATGAGAAATAATGAGTTTTAGCTTGTATTTTGCAGGTGCACTACCTCCTGGTCTAGACAGACTACATTTGAAAAGATGTATTACAATGTGTAAAAACTCTTTGTTATGGGTATAGTGCTGCTGCTAGACCTTAATGTATTTTCTTCTATGAATTTTTATATAGTAGGTATTTTATATATTATATATGGTATATAATAGGTTATTTTAGTTACAGTGAAGGAAAAGAATATTTAATACAATGTGATAAATGCTAGAGAGATGCTTTAATATATATATTTAGTCATAGGCTCAGTGCTTTTTTTTAAAGCATGTATGAGCATAGGATCAGATAAAGAAGTATAACTGATATCCAAATATCTTCATTATTTTAATCACAGGACTTATTGTGGAGAACTGGTCTAGAAAAACCAAATGGACAGGAAGGAGGGAAGATTGTTTGGAGCCCTTTATTGCTGAAGTTCTGAGGTAAGAGCCATCTTGTTACTTGGCTGAGAGACAGACTTGGGGAAAGAACTAATTTGCTTGCACAGACTTTAAGGGAAGAATTTGCAGAGGGTTTGATTATGTTTTGTTAAGAAGGCTTAAATAAAGCAACTGCCCTCTTGGTGGAAACGGCTTCCCCTGGCTTCCTTGAGAAAGTTCAGGTAGAATTAATCCCTGGGAGCTGACCCAGCAAGAACAAAGCTTGGTCAAGTATGAAGAGGGTGCTATAAAGTAGGCCTAATGCTTTTCCACAGAAAGTTTATGGCTGACTTCCTTGGTAGTTCCCAAGATAAGCCAATAAATAACAAATAGTATTATGAAGCAATATTGGTTATATTGTCTGGTTCAGACACTGGATTGGGACTCAGGAGATCTGGTTTATTTTCTAGGTCTGCCCCAGACTCCTTGTATGTCCTTGGGTGAATAATTTAATCTTACTCTGACCATCTGTAAAATGGGGTTGATAATAATAATTCCTTCATTTTTTCTGGTTCAGCTATTTAGATTGTATGGTCCTTGGGGCCATGACTGTCTCTTAATGTGCATATGCATAATTCTAATGCAATGGGGTCCGAATCTCAAGGCCCTAGTGTAGTACAATTGCAAATGAAATACAGTCCTGCTACCAGCTTATTACTGCTGTGACAGAGTGCCGAGGCTCCTCTGATCAATATGGCCTCAATTAGTTTCCCTTGTGATGGCTGATTGAGGAAATAGGGAGAAATTAGTTAATCAAATAGGGAGGCTGGGTGAGTTAAGGAACTAGTTAGCCCATCAGCTGACTAACTTGTTAAAAGGCGGGCGGATGGACAACAAGTGAGTTGGTGGATCTCCCAACTGAGGGTTATATTGTTTCTTTCCAGAGCCCATATGAACAGGAGCTGAAAGCAACAGAGTCATAGGTATTTGACAAGTCCAAAGAGGTAGCCATGTTAGTCTAGTTCAGCAAAACAAACAAGGAGTCTTTTGGCACTTTTAAATGCCACAAATTTATTTTTTGCATGAGCTTTCATGGGTGAAGTCCCACTTCGTCAGATGCCAGAGTGGAGAAAACTTACATTTAAAAAAAACCCCAAAAACCTCAACTTACAGTATGAGAGGAAAAAATAAATCCTGCGATTATATTTCACTGCATCGGGTCAGATTACTTCAGCAAATCAAGCAAGTTATGTAGATTCAAACACAACATATATCAGAAAGTGGTGAGAATCACTGTTAGTAATGAAAAACAATGGAGGAGTCCTGTGGCACATTTGAAGTTTGTTTGTAGTGGGAAAGCCAGTTCATGTTCTCATTCAGACCCAAGTTGATGGCACTGAATTTGCATATGAATTCTAACTCTGAAGTCTCTCCTTGAAGCTTTGATCTAGAGCAGGAGTGGGCAATAATTTTGATTGGCGGGCCATGGGACTAGCAGAGAACTGGCCACCGGGCTGGTAAAAGGGGTGAGGAGGCGCTGCACAAAGAGGGCTCCAGGGAACTGGTGGGGCGGGTGGTGGCACAGAGCTGATGTCAATGGAGGGGCGTGGAGAACCTCCCTCCCATCTTCAGCCGTCCCCTTCCTCCCAGCTCTGGGGTCGGCTCTCAGTTGCTGTGTGGCCCCACAGCTTGCTGCAGGGGCAGCGCGCTGTGCAGAGCTGGTGCAGTACCCAAACTTAAAGCCAATGTGCAAGCAGATTTTGTTACTTGGATAGTTTGGGTAGTAAAATCTGCCCACACATGGTTTTGGACACTACAGCCATGGTGAGCCGCTACTGAAGCTGGGAGGGGAGAAGGGAGGAGGATGGTGGTGGCTCACGGGCCTGAGCAGAGGCGCTCTCAGGCTGGATTTGACCCATGGGCTGTAGTTTGCCCACCCCTGAGCTAGAGTAAATGTGCCTGGCCCTGAGAATACTTACAGACAAGTCCATTAGTGAATGGCCTGGGAGATTAAAGTGATTTCCTATTGGTTTTTGAATGTTCTTATTTCTGATGTCAGATTTGTGTCCATTTATTCTTTGGCGCAGAGGCAGTCCAGTTTGTCCAATATATAAGGCGGGGGGGCATTGTTGGCACATGATGGCATATATCACATTGGTGGATGAGCAGCTGAATGAGCCCCTGATGGAGTAGCTGTTTTGGTCCTGTGATGGTGTTATTAGTGTTGATATGTGGACAGAATATAGGTATTTAAAATTGTTGTATTGCACTATACATGTGTTGGTGAATAAAGTATGGGCAGTGGGTGATAAACCAAGAGACTCCGAACAACTTCCAGGTTGATCGGGGCAGTGTTATTGTACACCTTGCTATGCTGTGAGCAAACACTGGTGCAGAGTCATAGATAAAATAGTATTTTTTATCTCAAGAAAGAAGCTGTCACCAGGACAGAGTGAGAGGGTTATTGTTTCAAAAACAGACAACTGTAGAAGGGCTAGAAATGAAAAAGTAGAGTTTGCAAAAGCTTTCTAGGCATCAGATCATTCCTTTTGTTCAGTTGCTTTGAAGGACGTTGTGTTCCTTGTCATGGCATCTAGGAAAATATATTTCCCCTGCTACAGAACTGTCATGAATCTTGTGCAAGACACATGTGAGATATTCTGTTGTTTGACACACACAATGTAACTGTCATGATGAAAGCCAGCTAAGAAGCTCCTATTTCAAGTCTCCTCAGTTCTGTCTAGAAAGCCCTTTGACCTGTAGCGTCAGTTAAGAGTTGCAAATCTTCATGCTGGATTTCACTGAGACCAGGCAATGCAGAAAACATCACATGGGGTCCCTGTCCAACAGGAGCGTAACTCCCTTGCAGTCAGCGTATTACCTCAGGTGTGAGCTGAGATCAGTGGTTCGGAATGTGCTAGCCTCAGTGAAAACCATTATGAAGGTTTGTAACTCTAAATGGACAATATAGACAGAGTTTTCCAAGTACAGATGAGGAAAATAAGACACGTTCCCTTCCCAAATCCCTAAAACATAACTTTTCTTCATGACCATCAGATATTCCTGTCTAATCTCCCCTGCTCCCTTTTCAAGGTCTTGTCTTCCTTTCTCCCTAGTTTGTTTTTTCATTCATCTGTTCTGCTTTTTCATGGATTGACTTTCTTATTTGCTCTCTTCTCTAATGGGCCTATTTTGTTCTTTGGCACCATAATTTCAACCCTGAGGTCCCTTTTAATTGCTGCTCTGTACTAAATCAATCCCAGCAGCGTTCCTGAGACTATTGACTCAGCCTTTTAGCAACAAGTTCCTAACCTAATTTAGTCCAGATATGTAGTGAAGCCCATTCATAGTAAATTCAGATGTAGTGAAGTTCCACATCTGTTCTTGTTTATTGAAAATTTCAGTTTTGCTAACAGTCAATTTCTGCTCTCTGCTGTTTAGTGAAATAGGTGACTTTGCCCCAGATCTGGTCCAAAGTCCAGTGATGTCAATGCATGTCATTGATCCCATACCCATCAAAGTAATTGAATGATTCCCATTGATTTCAGAGGATTTTGGATCACACCCTACATAAGTATTCCACTCTATTCATAGCAGTTGGAAGTTCCTCACAAATACATACAGCATGGGATCCTGTTTCAAGAGAGGTTCCCTTTTGGGTGAAGATAAAGGGTTAATTTAAGTTGTGTTGGTAAACATTTTATTTTTCTTTGTAGGTTTTCTGAGTTCTACCTATAGATTTGATCAGATTTTAAGTTTTTTATGCCATTTTCTGAAGAAATGAGTGTATTGATCTGCACCTGACTCTCAGATGTGACTTTAAAAATATTCTTAGAAATCAGACCGTGAATGATCACTGGTTAGAACTTGAAATTGCTTTTCAAAGTAACAAATGTATTGCAAGATTAAATAAGGCACTGGTAATATTTCTGAATCAGGATCTTCTAGAAAACTAAATGGAAGACAAAGGTTTTGCCAAAAATACCTTTGCATTGTGTTTACCTTTATTCAGCTTTGTAAAGACACTTGTATTAAAAACTCCACTTTTTAAAAAATGAGGTATGTGCATCTGTCCTGCAATGGAAATATATTAAAAGGCTTCCTTTGTGGGGTAAAAGAATGGAGTTTAAATTTGGGGGGTGGTTAATAATATTCAATATTATGCAAAGAATTTTAGCTGTGCAACTCCCATTGCATGGGAATCTATAAATCCATGCATACGGCTTTTAAAATTTACCTGGCTTTTATGTCTTTGAGGAGGCAGAAGTTTGTTGCTAGATGTTCTGAATGACCACAGTACAGTCACTTGGAAATATCTTTCTCTGGATGGTAATGACTATGGTCTTTGCCCAGTGCAGGCAGAATCAACAGAATTTCCTATATGTAGTGGTGGGTGAGAAGGAAGGAAGGAAAGAGGGAGATGTGGGGATGGGATGGACTGTAAAATGAGACTTTTTTTGCAAGAATAAACTTATTAATTGAAGAAATTAAATGGTCTAATGTAGCTGAAGGCTGGTTCAGGGTCATGCTCTTATTCTGTATTCTTAAAAGAACAAGAGGGTCACATGCATGCTTGTGGACATACAGACACACACTCTTCTCATCAAAATTAAATCTAAGTTCATTAATCTGTAAAACTACTTCCAAGAGACTAATGCACTGAAAGAGCTTTGCTAATGCAACATTAAATCTGAGGCTGCAAATCTATGAAAACTAAAGAAGTTTGAGTTAAGGTTGTCATGACAACTTTAATTTTCCCTTCCTTCCCCTGGCAGGTACACATCATGAAAAGGGCAGAATTAAGGGGTAGAGTTAAGGTTGCCATAGGAACCTTCGCTGTGAAATTTGTGGCTTTTTGTGGGTTTAAATTTCAACCATCCATAAAGTTGTGATAATGTAGCTTTTTGCTCAGAATTATTAGTCTTGTGTTGTTTCTGCTGCATGCTCACTTAGTACATAATAACATTTCATTTTGTGATCATATGGATCAATGAAATGTATAATCAGAAAATTTCAAGGTCACCCTACAAATTTCAGCATTCTGTTGCTATCAAGAGTACATTAAACTCTAATTAAAACCCTAGGTAGACATAATGCAGCCGGTATAGGAGCATAAACACAATCTCTGTGTAAAGTATTACTAAAATGATAGAGCTCATACTTCAGAAAACATGCACAGAGATACCATGTATAATGCAGAAGATGGACTATTGATAGCATAAAAAGGACTTGATTTCAATTTCACGCCAGGTTTATACAGAGATAGCTCCATTGTGGTAAATGGAATCACTCCTGATTTGCACATGTATGTAAAATCACATTCAGGTCCAAGTACTATGTAACACATGTAAAATTTTAACCAGCAAACGTAATGCATTAAATACAATAAGTCTGATTTTCTTATTTATACTAGTGTAAATCAGGAGTAGGTTAGATGTAATCAATTCCTGTAAGAACAGTCATCCTAGATCAGGCTGGAAGTCCATCTAATCCAGGGGTGTCAAACATGCGGTCCATGGGCCAAATGCGGCCCGCAAACCTCTTCTATCTGGCCCATGACTGCACTCCACAGGACCACACCACTCCCTAACACAGAGAGAGAGAAAGAGAAAGAGAGAGTGGTATTGTGGAGTGCCGTTTCACATACACAGTATTCCACAATGCTGCGAGAGTGCCCTAGTATTTTGATTTATGGTATGTACGGCCCACTTGAAGTACATTTAAGTCAAATCCAGCCCGCCATAGTAAATGAGTTTGACACCCCTGATCTAATCCAATGCTCTGTGACTGAATGGCTAGTGCCAGATACAGAGGAATAGGCAAGAAACTTACAGTGGACAACCATGGAATAATCTGCCTCTAAGACTTTCTTCATAATCCTTGTTCTTCAGGGCATAAAACAACCACTAATGTTTGAAGTCTGTGAAACTTAAACATGTGCTTAAATATTTTGTTGAATGGGTACATAAGAGACTGAGCCGAAGCCATTGGAGACTCATCTTAAGTGAGAAAATCAAAGTAGAGAGCGATTGCCAGTGGAGTTATTATTTTAGCACATTCATCCAACAACATTCTTTTGAAGACTATTTTAGGGTGACAAATTTATTTATCACATGAGTTTTCGTGGGAGAAAATACCACTTTGTCAAAGCGTCTGACGAAGTGGGATTGTTTCCCACGAAAGCTCATGCGATAAATACATTTGTTAGTCTTTAAAAGTGCCGCATGACTCCTTCTTTGTTTGGCTGACCTAGGCTAACATGGCTACCCCCTTTGATACTATTCTAGGGTGCCCACCCCTTCTCCACATTAGACTTTATTCTCCCTCAGCATTAGAGCTTGCTGGGGGGGAAGGGGAAATTTCATTGAAAACCTAAAAATATTCACCTAAAATTAACCTTTTTGGTTTCAGTTTTGAAAACTGAAAACCAATGTTTTTAATTTGCGGTTTACAAAAAAAAATCAGTTTTGGGCGTTTTGGCAAAACCCTCCCAAAATTAAGTTAAAATTTAGATTCTCATGAAACTCTTCATTTTGTCAAAAGGAGCTTTTTATTTTTCATGGAACGTCTTTCCAATACAGATTTTTTAACTCCCTATGCCCAGCACCAAGTGCAGCCACTCACAACAGTACAAAGGGAATGCAAGATGGGTAAACCACTGTCATGTGGCCACATTTTACACTCACTTGGAACTGGTGTGAATGACTGCCTGCAGGGCAACAGAGAATTGGACCCATTATGACTGAGCTTATTTTAGTGCATTGTACATTTGCTGAAGTTCTTGTCTGATAGCTTCAATGCTGTTGCTAGGAGGCAGGAGTTTTGGAATAATATGGAGCATTGCATTGTGGGGTACAATTAAATTGGCTAGCTCTTGCCATTCAGCTGCAGAGGAGGAACTGGAGAGGAACTGATATATACTGTGCTGGCTTAATTAGATCTGAGATTAAAATCTTAAAACAGAGTTGCTGTCAGTTGATACAACCAATACTTATAACTGCTTTGGACAACAGTTGCATATGTGCATCTCAAGTTTAAGACCTTCCAATGCATGGCTTTTGAAATAACATTTGGAAAGTGTAGGCAGGTGCTTAGAGTCCATCTGTGCTAGAAAGAAGAGGCTGAGATAACTGATTGCATCACCAAAATTAGATTAAAATGAATTGCAGAGAGGAAAGCACTTCCTGCTCATGGGAATTCTGTTGGCATTTAGATGGTGTCAGGTTTAAAGCTATAGGTGGGAGAATTAAATATATAAATCTGTTTTTCTTCTTGCAGCGCAATCATGTTACACCTTTAAATATATTACACATTTATGGCCTGATTTTATCTGTAAGGCACAGTGTCCTCAAACAGAGGGCTACAAAAGCAGCAGCACCACCTGTGCAGACCCAGCCTCTTTGGGGAAACATGACCAGAGCATCACATTTTGGACCAGAGCATCACCTTCAAAGACTCCAACATACCTTTCCTGCTGTAAATTGGGGGTAAGGCCATGCTCACTTCCTCTCCTGCCCTCTTAGGGCAGATGGCGCTCCTTTTCAGTAGCCTGGATCCAAGGAATGGGATTATAAATCTGGCCTTGAGCACACACCGCATCTTGCATATCTGGCCCACAGCACAGAAGAAGCTGAAAAGAAAATGTGGGGAGTTCAAGTTGTTGACTTTGATGCCAGCTCTGTGAACATCCCAGGAACAACTGAATAGCCAAAAGGCAATACTGGCTTGTAGGCAGATTCTCCTGACAGGAAAAGATGAAGAAGTCCCAACTATGGGTCACATTCTTGCTGTCCTTCTGTGGCATGACTCTGCAAACCAAATTCATGTGTCATCACCATTGAAATTAAAGAACATTGAACATGCTGTGGGTTTTCATGATTGGGTTTGTACTCTAATATTTCCCACTCATTACCATGCATCGTGTGATTCTAAAGCACGGTGTTGAGGGGTGTGGTCGTGTAGCCTGATATATATCCAAAAAGACACTATATAGGTGCCAAGTCCCAAAGGGTAGTCATGTTAGTCTAGTTCAGCAGAATAAACAAGAAGTCCTGTGGCACTTTTAAAGACTAACAAATTTATTTATCTCATGAGCTTTCATGGCAGGATTTTCTCCCACGAAGGCTCATGTGATGAATAAATTTGTTAGTCTCTAAAATGTGCCACAAGAGTCCTTGTTTGTGGTACCTAAACTTGTTAGCAGTCCTACTGAATTGGGACAGCTCATGTGTTCCAAGTTAGGCATGTACTTAAAAATCTGCCAGAATCAGGGCTTTGAATTACTGTGTTTACCGAGCAATAACTTAAAATATAAAAGTCGTTTGCTAACTGTTATTGGTTTACATGGTGAATACTCAAGCTCTTTTTATTGCAGTAAAGGGAGGTGTATGGATTACTATTTGCAATATTGGGATTTCTAGTAATTAGTTCACTAGATAGTGTTCCTCAGCTGTGTGAGTCTTTAGGCAAACATCCTAAAATATTCACAGAGTGAACACTTTGTAGGTCAGTGGCTACACATTCAAAAGTGGTTTACTCAGCATAAACTCTTCACTAAAGTTTAATTACCATAAAAACAGTGACGAAAGTACTTCGGAGTGTTGCACCACACCAAGACTTTATATTAATTCACAATTACAATTCCCATGAGGTTAACCAAAACTATTCAGACCTTCAGATAATTGAACAGGAGGCAAAAATAAAATTAATGAACTGCAAAGGTCAATATGTGCCTTCCTGAGTAATACAAAAATGTATTGTAAATACTAGCTGGGAATAAGTGCAGAATATAAATGTCTCTATTTACATTGGTTCTATCTGACTGGACATGCACTGTATACAAAGATCACTGCAACACACCTCCCAGGGATGCTTCTGGAAGAGTTGTACTACCAGGGAAAACACAGGTCTCCAGAGTAGATGTGTGGAGAAAATGGGCCTTTGCATGTCTCCCAAGATCCATGAAAATCTTGTGAGGTTTATTAGGAGGATGGACCTTTCTGAATATATGGGCAGGGGAAACATCAGACTACAGGACAGTTAGACAGAAACTTGGAGAAAGCTGATAGGGGGAAATAATCTTTTCCCAAGGAAATATGCCACTTACTATGCTCCTGTGGTTTGGGCTTTGAATTAGCACTAGGATAGAAAATTACTCAAGATAGTTAAGTCCAAAGCTGACTAAGAAGAGTTACAAAGGGATCTCACAAAACTTGGTGACTGGGCAACAAAATGGCAGAGAAAGTCAATGTTTATAAATGAAAAGTAGTGTATAGTTGGGATTATGTTTTTCCAATATACATTTAAATGATGGGGTCTAAATTAGCAGCAACCATTCAAGAATAAGATCTTGCAGAAATCCTGGAAAAAGAGCTCTGGAAACTACAGGCTTGTTAATTTGACCTCAGTTGTATGCAAGGTCATACAGCAAATTTTGAAAGAGAAAGTAGTGAAGGACATAGAGAAAAGCAGTAACTGGGATAAAATACATCATGATTTTATGAAAGGTAGATAATGCCAGACCTAATTGATTGATTTTTAAAAAATAAAGAAAATGCATTAAATCGAATGTATCTGGATTTCAGTAAGGTATTTGATACAGTTCCAAATGGGAATTATTAATTTAAATTGGAGAAGATAGGGATTAATATGAGATTTGATAGGTGGATAAGGAGCTGGATAAAGTTGAGACTACAATATGAATGATAGAATATTAGGGCTGGAAGGGACCTCAGGAGGTCATCTAGTCCAATCCCCCTGCTAAAAGTAGGACCACTCCCACTAAATCATTCCAGCCAGGAATATGTCTAAGTGGGCCTTAAGAGTCCTCCACTTCCCTAGGTAACCCATTCCAGTACTTTACCACGCTCCTAGTGAGAAAATATTTTCCTAATATCCAACCTAGACCTCCCCAGCTGCAACTTGAAACCATTGCTCATTGTTCTGTCCTCTGTCACCACTGAGAATAGCCTAGTTCCCTCCTCTTTGGAGTACCCCTTCAAGTAGTTGAAGGTTGCTATCAAATCCTCTCCCCCCCATTCCCCCAGGCTTCTCTTCTACAGACTAAATAAGCCTAGTTCCTTCAGTCTCACCTCGTAAGTCACGTATCCCAGCTCCCCTCCCCCCCCAATCATTTTTGTTGCCCTCTGCTCGACTCGTTCTAATTTTTCTGTAGTGGGGAGTGTAGTAGGTACAGGCCCAGTACAAGGCCCTTAGCAGGTACAGGCCTAGTATAAGGCCTCTAACCTGAACCAAAGTAATGTCAAGACATTGCTAAACCGAGATACGTCATGAAAAGTTGGCAGGAAGAGGATAAATGTTGCATAAACATAACTAAGCATATTATATGAATAAGGTACCAAGACACCCAGACACACCCCAGAAATACATTTTATACACCTAAACAAACAACTTTCACAATATTTCTGACGTATTAAGGTTCAACCCCTTAACATAGTTAGGTGCCGCCTATTACCTTTTACATGTTGGTTCTAACTATCCATCATGTTCTTGTTACTGGGATGGGTCAGCCTGTTCTTCCTTATCTATGGAATTCCCTCCAGCTTGGTGTTATCCACAAACTTACTAAAGCATGCAATCTATCCTATCATCCAGATCACTAATGAAGATGTTGAACAAAACTGGCCCCAGGACCAACCCCTGGGGCACTCCGCTTGTTACTGGTTGCCAAATAAACATTGAGTCATTGATCCCTATCCGTTAAGCCCAATGATTTAGTCAGCTTTCTATCCACCTTACTGTCCATTCATCCAACCAATACTTCCTTAACTTGCTGACAAGAATGCTGTGGGAAACTGTATCAAAAGCTTTGCTAAAGTAAATGTATATCACGTCGATTGCTATTCCTGCATCCACAAAGCCAGTCAGCTCATCATAGAAGGCAATCAGGTTGGTCAGGCATGATTTGCCCTTGGTGAATCCATGCTGGCTGTTCCTGATCACCCTGTTTTCCTCCAAGTGTTTCAGAATGGATTCTTTGAGGACCTGCTCCATCATTTTTCCAGGGATTGAGGTGAGGCTGACTGGTCTGTAGATCCCCAGATCCTCTCTTTTCCCTTTCTTAAAGATAAGTATTATATTTGCCTTTTTTTTTTTTTCAATCATCCAGGACCACCCCTGATCGCCACGAGTTTTCGAAGATAATGGCCAGGAGCTCTGCAATCACATTGGCCAACTACCTCAGCACCCTCAGATGAAAGGTGAACTGTCAGGCTGGAGGGAAGTTACTAGTGGATATCCTCCAGGATCAGTCTTGGGACTCAATTTAATTAACATTTTCATTCATGACATTGGCACAAAAAGTGGTAGTGTGTTAATAAAATCTGTGGTTGACATGAAAATGGGAGATATTGCCAATACAGAAGAAAACCAGAATATCATAAAAGAGCTGGATGACCTTGAAAACTTAAAAATGGGATGAAATTTAATAGTGCAAAGTGCAGGGTCATGTACTTAGGGACTAACAACAAGAATTTGTGCTATAAACTGCTGACAGTGAGTTGGAAGAAACAGAGGAGAAGAAAGACCTGCATGCAGTGGTTGATCACAAGAGAACTATGAGTCACCACTGTAATGCGGTCATGGAAAAGGCTAATGCACTCTCAGGATGTTCCAGGAATGGTATTTCCAGTAGAGAGAGGAAAGTTTTGTTACCCTTATACAAGGCACTGGTGAGACCTAATCTGGAATACTGTATGCAGTTCTGATCTCCCAACTTTGAGAAAGATTAATTAAAATTGGAATAGGTGCAGAGAAGGGCTCCTAGGATGATCAGAGGAATGGAGATCCCGCCTTACAAGAGGAGACTTAAGGAGCTTGGCTTGTTTAGTTTAACCAGTGAGGGTAGATATGATTGCTCCCTATAAATACATCAGAGGGATACATACCAGGGAGGAAGAGGAATTAATATTTAACTTAAACACTAATGTTGGCATTACAAAAAATTGATATAAACTGGCCACCAACAGGTTTATATGAAATATACTGTAAATTTGGGAGTCTCTACTGCTAAGTGGTGAACCACTCTCAGCAGAGTTGTAATCAAGGGATTTACAATTCAATGAGGAGTTGCAGAAGTACCACCCAATAAGGGTCACTCAACCCTGTGACTCAACAAAGCCCAATGGGATACATCTGGCCTAGCGTCTTCCAGGTCCATGGACTAAGGATATAAAATAGGGGATAGTGGAATCATGCCTTTGCCTTTCTTTTCTGACTGTCCCCCCTCCGCCCCCCCACCCTCATCCCCAATCCTGGATACAACAAGACTACTGAGAAGAGACTTCAACTGAGGAGGTTGGCCCCAGGCTTAATAGGGGAATCCTGTGTATTAAAAACTGTAACATCCAGTGGGGTGAGAGAAATGCTTGGTTTAAATACTGCCTAGTCACTGTAATAAGGTTTAAGATTTAGATTGTGCATTTACCTTTTATTTTCTTTGGTAACTATTTCTGACCTTTTATGCCTATCACTTACAATCTTTTTTTTTTTAAACCTATCTTTGAGTAATCAATAAATCTGTTTTATATGTTACCTAAAACAGTGTATTTTGCCTAAAGTGCTTGAAAAAACTCAGCAATGAGGGAGGGGCAGATTGGTTAATAAACTTACACTGGTCAGGTTTCTGACCAGGGCAAGATGGTACAGTTCTGGGGTACAAGGCTGGGACCTGGGGGGAATTATCCAGTGTGATTCATGAGTGGTTCAGGGAGCATTCACATAGTTTAGCTGGGTGTGGGGCCCCATATGCTGTTGTGCTAGTTGATAACAGTGCTTGGAGGATTACTGCTTGTCACTAGCAAAACACTGTGAGGGACAGCCTAGGCTGGAGAATTAAGAGAGCACAGTGGCACCCCAGTTCTGGGTTGCACACTGGGGATACTGTCCTAGTTAGACAGAGGTTTCTAAACATCAGAAGAATGAAGTTTTGCAACATTCTCCCAAGGGGAACAGGGGGGGCAAAAAACCTTAACTAATTTCATGACTGTGCTTGATAAGTTCATAGAGTTGATGGTATGATTGCCTGCAGTGGCATGTGTGCCATTTTTGACAGCTAATAGCAAATATCTCCAACAGCCAGAGAGGGGACGCTACATGGGGTCCGGGAGAGATTTGAATTACTATAATAAATTCTTTCCTTGGTGTCAGGTTAGCAAGTCTTGCCATATACTCAGGGTCTAACTGATCACCATATTTAGGGTCCAGAAGGAATTTTCCTCAAGGTCAGGTAGGCAGAGACCCTGGGTGTGTTTCACCTCCATCTGCAGCATGAGGCATGGATCATTTTGCTGGTAAATCGTCTATTCTTTGTAACTGGAAGTCTTTAGATCATGATTTGAGGACTTCAGTAACTCAGCCAGTGGTCATGGGTCTATTGCAGGAGTGGGTGGGAGCAGTTCTGTGGCCAGCAATATGGAGGAGGTCAGATGAGATGATCACAATGGTTTCTTCTGGCCTGAAAGTCTATGGCTATGTCTACACTGGCAAGTTAGACCTGCTCAATAAGCTTCCTTAATTTGAACTAACTAAAGCCATGGCTACACTAGGCTTTAATTAGTTTGAATTAAGGGCTTCCTTAATTCGAACTAATAACTTAGAATAGGGTATTAGAAGTAAGGGTTAATTCGAATTAGTTAGTTCGAATTAACCAATGTGGCCATGTTAGTTCGAACTAATTTCTTATTCGAACTAATCGGCCCATTGAAATAAATGGAAATCGCTAATTCGAACTAAGCAAGTGCCATGAATGGCACTTGCTTAGTTTGAACTAATTTTAGTTAGTTCGAAGTAACTAATTCAAACTAATTTTAGTAAGTGTAGACATAGCCTATGAGTCTGAGAACCTGCTCAATATGCAGCATCAGTCATAAGAGCTAATGATGTTAACAACCATTAGGAAAGGAAGAAATAATGAGATAGAAAATATCATAGTGCTACTATGTAAATCCCTGATACACCTTGAATACTATGTATAGTTCTGGTCACCCATTCCTCCCCCCTCCCCCCCAAAGATGTATTCAAATTGAAAAAAGATACAGAGGAAGACAACAAAAATGATTAATATGGTATGGAACAACTTTCATATGAGAAGAGATGAAAAAGACTGGGACTTTTCAGCTTAGAAAAGAGGTGGCTAAGGAGGGTATTATAGGGATCTGTAAAATTGCTAATAGTGTGGAGACAGTGTAAGGAAATATTTACCCCTTCACATAGCACAAGAATGAGAGGTCATCCAATGAAATTAATAGGCAGCAGGTTTCAAACAAACTTAAGGAAGTATTCCTTCACACAATGCACAGTCAACCTGTGGAACTTGTTGCCAGGGCATGCTGTGAACTCCCCCTCAAAAATAAATTACATTTGTTCACAGAGGATAGGTCCATCACTGGCTGTCAACTAAGATGGTCAAGAATGCAACTCCATGGACCTTAGAGTGTCCCTAAGCTACTGACTTCAAGAAGCTGGGACTGGATAATGAGGAATGGCTCACTTGCTAATTGCCTTGTTCTGTTCATTCCCTCTGAAGCATGTGGCACAACCACTGTTAAAAAAAACTACTTTTACTAGGCTAGATGGATCATTGATCTTTTCCTAATATGACCATTTTTATGTTTGTAAAATATCTAATGTGCCATTTTTTAAAAAAGGGTAGATAGGGTGATCTAGGTAATTGTAGGCTTATTTTCTTGACAGTGATTCCTGGCAAGATAATGAAGTGGCTCATTTGGGACTCTATTTAATTATCCTCCTTTAATTCTTTATTAATGCAAATGAGCATAGCCTTATGGAAAATATATTCTGTCAAGCTAACTTGATTTTTTTAATGCGTTTACAAATTTGATTGATAAAATTAATAGCGTTGACATAATATACTCAGCCTTCTATCAGGCATTTGACTTAGTACTGCATAGCGCTTTGATTAAAAAAACCTGAATGATATAAAATTAACATGGCACATTAAATGGGTTAAAAGCTGGCTAACTGTTAAGTCTAAATATTAATTGTAAATGGGGAATCATCACTGATTTTGTTTTTTCAGTGGGTTTCTGTAGGGGTCAGTTCTTGGCCTGCACTATTTTATTTTTTTATTAATGGCCAGTGTGATGGTGTGAGCTCATCCTGCACTAAAGAAGCCCAGCAGACTCTGTGGGTGGTGGAAGCCATGCCCCTTAGGCCTTGCTGGGCATGCTCAGACTGCTGCCTCAGTACAAAAGGGAGCAGCTCAGCTCATTTGGGGCTGACCAGTGAGGACCTACGCTGGAAGCTCCAGGCCAGGAGTAGTACTAGCTCCAGGGTGGGAGACAGAGAGGAACCCCAAAGGAAACTACCTGGAACAGCCACACTGTGACGGCCACCCTGAGGCTGACCTCCAGATGCTGACTGCAACTGGTGGATTACAGTAACCTTCAGAGAAGCAGCCAGCAGCACTCATCAGAGGTGTGGACTGGGACCATGCTGAAGGACAACTCCTTACTCAGGTAGGAAGTAGCCCAGGGACCCTGAGTGAAACTGGGGGTGGTATGGCTGAGAACCAGTGTGTCTTGGTGTGGATCGCTACTGCTGGGGTGCTACAACCCTAGCACCAATAGGGCCCTGGGCTGGGACTCAGTGGAGTGGGAGGGCCTGAGCCCTTCTACGCAGGCACTGTGCCCTGTGAGGCCTCTGTGCTGCCCTGATCCTGTGTCTTCTAGTCTGTGCTGCCCTGACCCAAGGGCCTGTGTACGGACCCTGTGGCACAAGGCTATGCTGCCCTGACCTTGAAGGACTGTATATTGACTCTTTGGTTGCTAGGCCATACTTCCCTGAGCCCAAAGGACTGTATACTGGCTCTGTGGTCATTAGGCTGTATTGCTCTGAACCAAGGGGCTGTTTATTGACTTTGTAAGGTCTCAGAGACACCCTCATTGCTTGCGTCCCTTGGACTTTCCCCACCTGGGGACACTTGGGAGGGCTCAGTCCGCGACAGCCAGGGAGAATAAGTTTGCAGATGACTCAGATTTCGGAAGTAGTAAATAATGAGGAGGACAGATCACTGATTTAGAGTAACCTGTATTGCTTGGGAAATTAGGTAGCAAGCAAACAATACATATTTTAATAGAGCTAAATGTAAAGGTATACATCTAGGAACAAAGAATGTAGATCATTTTCATAGGACAGGGACTCGATCCTGGGAAGCAGTGACTCTGGAAAAAAATTGGGGATCCTGGAAGATAACCAGCTGAATATGAGCTGGTTATGTGACTCTGGGGCCGGAAGAGCTAATCTGATCCTGGGGTGCAGGGCAACCACTGTTAGAACAAGGTGTTAAATTTGATGCCCACAATTAGAGAAGGATATTGATTAAACTGGAAAAAGTTCAGAGAAGAGCCATGAGAATGGCTAAAGGTGAAGAAAACATGTCTTATAGTGATTGATAGATTCAAGGATCTTATTTAGCTTAACAAAGAAAAGGTTAGGGCAGGGCTCGACAAAATTGGGTCCCAGCTAGGCACCAGCAGTTTTATTTTTGGTCACTCCTCTGCATTTCTCCAGCAGATCTAGGAGCCAGACTACAAACCCCAGTCACCATCACAACCTGGCACTCATGTTTTGTCAAGAACTGGGTTAGAGGGTTACTTATAGATTATAATTGATTATTTACATGGAACAATATTGAATAATGCCTTCTGTCTGCAGAGGAAAGGTGTAACATAATCCAGTGTTTGGAGATCGAAGCTGGACAAATTCAGAAATAAAATAAGGTATAGATATTTAACAGTGAGGGTAATTAATCATTGAAAATTTTTACCAAGGGTTGTGGTGACTTCTCCTTCACTGACAATTTTTAAATCAAGATTAGATGATTTTCTAAAGTGGTGCTGTAGGAATTATTTTCTCATAGCTCTAGTACCTGTGTTATAGAGGAGGTCAGACTGGATGGTCACAATGGTCTCTTCTAGTCCTCAAATCTGTGAGTTGCACTTGAAGAGGATGCAAAAACAAGAACTGAACTCTGACATAAATCATAGCAGATTAGGGTTGGAAGGGACCTCAGGAGGTCATCTAGTCCAACTCCCTGCTAAAAGCAGGATCAACTCCAACTAAATTATCCCAGCCAGGACTTTGTCAAGCTGATCCTTAAAAACCTCAAAAGATGGAAATTCTACCACTTCTCTAGGCAACCCATTTCAGTGCTTCACCACCCTCCTAGTGAAAATAGACAGGCACCACAGAAGCTGACACACAGATGGGTAGAAGCATGTAATTAGAATCTAGAAAATCTATTAATTAGAATCTAGAAAAAATGCACCTGTTAGTTTCCTGGGTTATTCATTGTAATTGCACCTCACCTCACCAATGTACCTATTCTGTAGAGATTATCTTTAGGGTGAAAGACTATGAAATCGAGATTCCAAAGGGGTAGCCGTGTTAGTCCATTGTAGAAAGACAAAAGAGTCTTGTGGCACTTTTTAAAGACTAACAGATTTATTAATCGCATGAGCTTTCGTGGGAGAAAATCCCACTTCGTCACGAAAGCTCATGCGATTAATAAATCTGTTAGTCTTTAAAAGTGCCACAAGACTCTTTTGTCTTCATGAAATCGAGAGTTATTGTTGAAATTTTCAAATATGACTGTCTAAAAATAGGCTCCTAAATCCCTATTTAAGCACCTAAATCAGAGTGGATTGAATTTCAAAGTTGCTGAGCATCCACCAATCCTAATAGGAGCTGCCGGTGCTCAGAATCATTGAAAATCAGGCCATTCTTATTTAGGTGCCTAATTTTGAATGTAGGATGCTGATTTCAGTCTCTCTGGTTTGGATTTTCACATGTGCCTAAGTAATTTTAAGAGCACAAAGTGCTTTTGAAAAACCCACCCCACTGCTTGAAGGGAAGTTTTGCTTGACTAAGGAATAATGAATAGGGCGCTGAATTTATTCCATTGCATCTCTGTTTTGCTTGTACTAATAGGGCAATAATCAAATACAGATATAGGTGCAGTTCCTGGGCACAAATGACATGGGATAGTGAAATTTTAATGTGACTCCACATTTCCCTGATTTAATTGAGTGTTAATAGCTATCATAGGTTCTTGTAGGCTTTATCACAGAAACTGAGTGATATACAATTTTAATGTACAGGTCAACACTCTGGTGAGATAGAAAGTATATTATTACTCCCATTTCACAGATAGTCATTTTGGGCTTGAGCTCCCTAAGGATTTGTCTACCAGAGGTGGATTCACCAGTTACATAGTGGTTAATGCATGAGAGGCATAGTGCCTTTTTGCCAACATTTTGTCACAAAAGTTTTGTTGCAAAAGAATCAGTGCATATGCTGACTCATTTTTCTGTCACATTAAGCAGCCTCTGGAAATGTCCCAGAATGCCAATCCTGACCACTCTGGTCTTCTGCTTGCACTCTGGCAGCCTCAGGGACCTGCCTGTGTTCAACATCACAGTGCCACAGTGATGTACACATGGTATAGTTATGGGTTTTCATTGTAAAAAATGCTCCCTCAGAGCCTCCTGTAGGCAGATGGCTCCTTGCTGTGCTCCCCTAACATCCCTGGCATCTGGCTGCTCATAGACACATGCAAAGTGATCTGTCTCTGTGGTCCGTCCAGGGGAAAACCTCTCACTCTTACTTTCACAGAGATGGTGCAGGACACAAAAGGCGGCTATAACGGCTGGAATATTGTCCTCATTTAAGTCCAGTCTGCCATAAAGACATCTCCAACGAGCCTTAAGTCTCCCAAAGGCACACTCAACAGTCATACTGCACCTACTCAGCCTGTTATTGAACTGCTCCTTGCTGGCATTCAAGTTGCCTGTGTAAAGCTTCACGAGCCATGGCATCAGTGGGTATGCTGGGTCTCCTAGGATCACTGTGGGCATCTCCACACCCCCTACTGTAATTTTTTCATCTGGGAAGAAGGTCCCTGCTTGTAACTCTTGGTAAAGTCCTGTTTTCCTGAAGATATGAGCATCATGCACCTTCCCCAACTACCCAGCATTGATATCTGTGAAACGGCCCTTGTGATCCACAAGTGCCTGCAGCACCATGGAGAAGTAGCCCTTCCTATTTATGTACTCTGTTGTGAGCCCCAGAGCCAAATTGGGATACGTTTGCCATCTCTTTCCCCACCACAGTCAGGGAATCCCATGGCTGCAAATCCATCCGGTATCTCATGCATGTTGCCCAGCGTCACAGTCCTATGCAGCAGAATGCAATTGACGGCCCTGCACACTTGTGATAGCATGGTCCCAATGATAGACCTGCCGACTCCACTTTGATTTGTGACTGACCTGTAGCAATCTGGAGTTGCCAGCTTCCACACAGCAATTGCAATGCATTTCTCCAGGGGGAGGGCAGCTCTCTTTCAGGTGTGCTTGTGCTACACACGGTTCCATGAAGGTGGCTTTATGCATTCAAAAGTTCTGTAGCCACTGCTCATCATCCCAGATCTACACAATGATGCGGTCCCACCACTCAGTGATTGTCTTTTGCGACCAGAAGTGGTGGTGCACAGTGTGTAGATGCTCCCTGAAAGAAAACAGTTTGTCAGCAATGCTGTGCTGCATGTCACTCAGCAGGTCTGGCTCGTCCAATTCCTGTTCTGATTTGGAGCTCATGATGTACTGTGTGACCAGCTGTAATGTGTTCATAATGCTGCAAGCAACACTGGAGAGTAGAGTTGGATCCATGTTTTCAGATTTGGAATGCACTGACCCATGGGACATTGAAAATTTACCCAAGGTGCTCTGCACTCCTCTCCTTCATCCCATTCATTCTTAGCATTGGAAGCTGAGTGGCACGGTGGGATAGGAGCCCACAATGCACTGCTCTTATTAGCAGAAATTCAGAGTACAGTGTGGATGCTCCTTTGCGATACAAGGCATGCTGTGTGGATGTGCACAAGCATCATATGCATAGCGCTTGTCTTTTACCACAAAATCTAATTAAGCAAAAAGTCTCTAGTGTAGATATGGCCTTTGTGTGATTTGGCACTGTTTGTGCAGAATAAGGGTGTGAACTTAAGAGCCCTAACTACTCTTCTCTTACATGACTTGCGCAACAAGCAAGGAGTCCTGTGGCACTTTTAAAGACTAACAAATTTATTTATCGCATGAGCTTTCGTGGGAGAAAATCCCACTTCATCAGATGCTCTATAGATCCTTGTTTGTTTTGTTGACTTAGACTAACACGGCTACCCCTTTGGAATGTGACTTGCACAAGCTCACCTAGAGAACTGAACCCAGGCCTCCAAAGTTGTGGGTAAATACCTTAACCACTAGAGACCATATTCCCTTTCTCATTCTGCTCTGAAACAGTTTTCTCTTTAGCCAGCATAATAAATTGCAGTGAGACTGTGGATCAGCTGTTAGCAAAGCTATGTTGTGAAGTTTACTATTTTAACACGATAGTCAAAGCAATCCTATAATGCTGCTTTTTGCAAAATGGGCTGCTCATAATATTTTGCTCATTTAATTCTTGTCTTTTTTAAAAAGCCCCACATTGGCACTTTGATATAGGCAACAAATAAATTAAAGCTTTGGAGATAAAGCATGTATATATCTTTATTTTTTATTTTGTACAAATGCAGACCAAATATTGTGACTGAGACTGCTAAATTATGGTACCAGGGTTTAATGAGATGTAATTATAGGTCCAAAACTACTTTGTGTGTAAAAGAAAAGGCTTACTGTACACTATTAAAGTGTTTTATGTCCAGATATGCCTGAGACAACACATTATGGGGCTTGAATAAGCATAACTGTCAAGGAAGAACTAATTGAAAACAATCCTTTAGATGTCAAAATAAAACCATATATCCTGGGATTCTGTCAGTGGTTATTAAATATCTTTGCTAATATAGACAAGCTTCCTTAGTGGTCATAACTTGTTGTTGTTATTCAAACACCTATCGTCTGTAAGACGAGCTTTGTTTCAGTCATTGTCAAAATGGGCGCTGCACAATCACCTTAATGCTCAGGGACAAAATCTATTGGCAATATCCAGCCTGAGTAACTGGACTGAGTGCTGGGGATCTCTGTAGAAGCATGATGGGAAAATTCTCTCTCCCAGACTGCGTAAGTAGTTTGTCTAGGCATTGGTACTGGACCATTCACAGTGGTATTTCAGCTGATCATTCTGTTGTGACTGCTATACTCTCAGGATTGGTGTACCTCCCATGGTCCTCTCTCTTGTGGAACATGGAGTGCTTGGGTAGTGTGTGGGTCCAGGGCAAGCAGCAGCGCAATGTCCCCAGTTCCAGATGTTGACATACCCTTAAAGATTAAGGTCCCAGTCCTGTGATTAATGGCAGGTAGGTAGGGTGACATTCCCTTTTGGAGCTCAGTGCTGCATCTGCACAGCTGATTATAGAACTAGTGCCTACATGAAATAATGAGATTAAAGAGGGGCCGTGCATGGATTTCTACCTGGGTTTTGTACACTTACTTTGACAGCTACTGGTGAGTTTTAATTATTTGTGGTGCTTTGCAACAGTCCTGTGGAAACAGAGGAGTAAGAAGAGATCAGTGCAAGCCTCTGCTATTTAATCTGTGTTGAGATGGAGAATCTGACAGTTTTGTGTATAGCCAGCACAGGGATTGCATGGCGAAGTACAGTTCATCAATGGTTTACTGCACATTGGGCAAGAATCTTATCTATCCTTCATCAGTGCTGGGCAAAGCTGGGGGTGGGGGCTGTTACATGGGCAAACAAGCCCCTTTTCTGCTCCTTGATCTTGGGGCCAGTTCTATGTTGGGCCAGTTCAGATATGGCACTTACGGATGGCCAAAGTGCACAGGGGCGATAGCCTTGCTCCAACCAAGCTCCCTCTGCTGGGAGTTGGTAAAGAAGTGAGGGAGGCACACAACCTCCTTTTTCCATACCACAAAGGGATCCCCTTGGGAGAACCTTCTACTGGGTTTGCAAGCCCTTTCACACTGCCAAGTCAGCACAAAGGGATACTAGTGTTGTGGAGAATCTTGAGCCTTGGAGTGTCCATTCTTAGAACGTGGTGAATGTTAGTTGCATAAAGGCTAAGAGAAGGGATCGTCCAGGGGTTATGGGATGACCCTAGAGCTTGGGAGACTTTCCATACTTTATTTCTTCACATCACTAATATTTTACCAAGACTGAACCAACAAAAGAAGACTGCATGATTTTTCAGAAAAGATGCTCCTTATTAGCTAGCCACTTTCCCCATCTGCATTAATTTAATTATACCTTGATTCTGTCTAGATTTTTTTTTTTGGGTGAGTATTCAGTGTAAAAAAATTGTTTGGTTGTGGTTACTGTGAGTATGGTTCAGAAATTCAAAGTTGCTTCTCTTAGCAAAAGTAACATGGGCTCTTTAATCACACTTAGTATTTTAGAAATACTAAATACCAAGGAAACTAAATGATTTAATGCTCCCTTTCTTGTCAAAAGAATCACAAAATCCTGTTCAGTTGGGGTTTCATTTGCATTTACTTTCGTTGGGCAAAATCACCCCCTTGCATAGAAAAGCCTACAGGATAGTCCAGAAAACTCTGAGGATCTCCTTGTGAAGCATCCTATTGGGTTTTAAGGACCCTAACCTTGTTGTGGCCCTCAGACACTACTGTAATATAAACAAGAAATAATAGTCAGGAGCCACATTTCAGGTATGGCTGTCCCTCCTTTTTTGCACTGCTTTCTTCTCTCCCCCTCTATTGCATGGGCCTAAGTCCCTGTAACAGGGTGGCTTGCTCTGCTGACAAGATGAGCCACACCTGGGTTGAATCAGGTGCTTCAAGTGTTGGTAGGTATTACAGGGAGTAAGAAGGCTCCTGCAGGGCCCTTGGACACAGGGGAAAAGCAGGAGAGTGGGAAATAGCTTTCCAGGCAGGTAAGGAGACTGTAAATGCCTGCTGGGATGAAGACTGAACTGTGTTGTCTTGAGTTAATCACTGAAGTGGGCTTGAGGCCTAGAGGGCCATTGGGTACTGGAGTAAACTGGATCCCAAGAGAGGATTTGTCTGAACTACTTTTTGAATTGAGTCTGTTCTAAAAAGGGGGGGAGCTGAGCAGAGCAGAGCAGAAGCGCCTTTGACCATTGGGTGGTGTATGACAGTCCCAGTGAGGCTGCTATTTGGGGGAGAAGAGAGCTACAGAGAGTGCTTTACAAACAGAAAGGGCCTGATTCTGCCACTCTGGTACCTGGACAAGTAGCCCTGCTGGGATTAAATATGGTTATTAAGGGAGGGAGGTACTATCTGCTCAACAGAAGTAAGGGTGGGATTTTCAAAAGGGCACATAGTGTCTGTAAACTGCACTCGGAGGGTAACTATAGCACATGTGGATATAGCCAAGCTACGTTTGATCTGGCTAAAGGGAGTCAAAGCTGCAGAGAAACCGCAACAGCGTGGGCTAGTAGCGTCAGTATGTCGGTAGTGTCCTGGGCAGCTTCTGCTGCCATGGCTTCATTGCAATTATTTGAACTAGCTTGAATGTCTGTACATGCTGCTGAGTCCAATGGAGCAGGTGAGCCACTGACTTTCAATGGGATGTGTGCTCCTAGCCCACTAAGGGAAGGAATTTCAAATGGGCCTAAGTAACTAATCCTTGAAACAGTCCTCTAAGGTGGGTAGATAAGGTCAGCATTATCTCCCTTCTGCAGAGGAATAATTCTGCACTAGTAATGGTGTCCGGCTGTTTCGGAATGGGTGGAACAGATTTTCCTGAGTATCCTATGCCACCTGGGTCCTATATTTCAGAACCTGTGGCACGGAAGGTGATTTGGGATTTGACAGCCCCCCTTCCCTTCCGGGCTGCTAGTTAAGGCTGTTACAAGGCGGGTGAGAAACTGAGGCTATGTACACACGATCAGATTAAAGCGCAACAAGGCAATCGCGCTACAAAACTCACGTGACCTTTATTGCGGGACAACGCGTACACACGTTGCTCCCTGCAACGCAACAAAATTACACGCATTAGCGCGGTTGAGCGCAATGACTTCTGGGCACCTATCCCATCGTTCCATTTTCCCCTAAGTTGGCGCTATGAATCATGGGATGAAGGAAAGGAACGCAAAGCGCCATGGGTAAAGTGTCAGTTTCCCATGGTGCTTTGTGTTTCCCCTAGCGTCTTCCTCGTTGCCAATAGCAACTCGCGCCTATTTTCAACATTGCAGTGACGCAACGCACCACTTGCAATCAATCGCAACAGCAACAGCATGGATCCTGCTATGATCTCCATTGTCGCCTTCAACATTCTGAATACATCTCGGCTTGTTGCTCAGTACGCAATGAGCTCCGAGTCAGACGAGGACACCGAGGAGCAGGGGCTGATCGATGCCCTGCAGAGCAACAGCACCGCGTTGCTCAGCTCCTTCACCGATCATCTGCACACGGTGCAACACCGTTTCTGGTCGCGAGAGACGAGCACCGAGTGGTGGGATCGCATTGTTATGCAGCTGTGGGATGACGAGCAGTGGGTACAGAACTTTCGAATGCGGAAAGCAACCTTTCTGGAACTGTGCTCAGAGTTGGCCCCTGCCCTGCGACGGAAAGACACCAACATGAGGTCAGCCCTAACTGTGGAGAAGCGTGTTGCGATTGCTGTATGGAAGATGGCGACTCCCGACTGCTATCGGTCCGTTGCAAACCAGTTTGGAGTCGGGAGGACCACCGTCGGATTAGCCCTCTCACAAGTGTGCCAAGCCATCAATCGCATCCTGCTACGGAGGACAGTGACATTGGGCAATGTTCGAGAGATTGTGGACGGCTTTGCTGCCATGGGATTCCCTAACTGCGGGGGAGCCATAGACGGCACACACATCCCTATTTTGGCTCCAGACCATCTCGCGACGGAGTACATAAACAGGAAGGGCTACTTCTCCATGGTGCTGCAAGCACTCGTGGATCACAAGGGTCGTTTCACGGACATCAATGCTGGGTGGTCGGGAAAGGTGCATGATGCCCGCATTTTCAGGAACACTGGTCTGTACCGGAAGCTGCAAGGGGGCACCTTTTTCCCTGATCAAAAAATAACAGTGGGGGAGGTGGAGATGCCCATAGTCATCCTCGGAGACCCAGCATACCCACTGATGCCATGGCTCATGAAACCCTACACCGGGAACCTTGATCGCAGCAAGGAGCGGTTCAATTACCGATTGAGCCGCTGCAGAATGACTGTGGAGTGTGCCTTCGGCCGTTTAAAAGGGCGCTGGCGCTGTTTGTATGGGAGGCTGGACTTGGCGGAGGACCAGATCCCTGCCGTGATTGCGTCATGTTGTGTCCTCCATAACATTTGTGAAAGTAGGGGAGAAAAGTTTTCCCCTACGTGGGCTACGGAGGCACAGCGCCTCGAGGAAGCATTCGAGCAGCCAGCCACTAGGAGTATTAGGGTGGCACAAGGAGAAGCTGCTCGCATAAGGGAGGCACTCAGGGAGTATTTCAATGATGCCCTTCCCTAGTTAAGTTCCATGACGCATGAGGTGCACCTTAGGATCATTTCAATAATGTGTATAAATAAATGCATTCTTCAAAGTATTTGTTACTGTTTTTATTGAAACCTGAAAGATGGGGGTGGGGTTACAGGTTGGTGTAGCTCCGGGTCTCGTAAAAGTAGCTTGGGGGGGGGGGGCTGGATGTTGTCCTGTACCGGGGTGGAGGGTGGCCTTCAAAGAAATGCTTTGAGGGACTGCGGTGTGTGGGAGGCATACACGGCTGAACTGTCTGGAGTGGAGCCCGGACATTTATCGCCTGGGACTGCAAAGCTATCATGTTCTTTAGCAGTTCTGTTTGCTCCTTCATGACGCTTATCAGTTCGTCCCTGTGTTTCTGCCTCCTCTGCTGGGATTCCTCTCTCCAGGCTCTATTCTCCCTTGCGGATTCTTGTGTTGCTTTCAGCAGGTCATTAAACATATCCTCCCTGTTTCTTCGAGAACGCCGCCTAATGTTTCTCATTCGGTCAGCTGGGGTAGACACCGGCCTTGTGAAGCTCAATTCTAATACAAAAATAACAATATAGACATTGTTAACACATAGCATAGATAGCCAATGTAACCTTCCAGTAGCACATTCCACTGGAAGGTACAGGGCGGTCAACACACTACGCTGCGCTGAAGCAGACAAGGTACATTCTAATAGACGGCTTACCGGGGGCTAAGAATCGGAAGAGGGCACACAGATGGAACCCAATATCCCTCTCCTCAGAGTGCCCCTTCCATCTAGAATACATCTCCTACATGCCGCCGGTAGCAGGCCGGGACCGTATGCTGCTGCACTGTGTGCTGCCATGGTTCCCAGGGCTGTGCTTTGCAGCTGGAGAGGCAGAGTGTCCGTCTTTGGGAGCGCAGACACAAACGCTCTCCCATCTAACCTGAGTATTAGGCTCTGGAGGTACATCGAGGAAACCTTTTCTGACCTAAATGCAGATGATTATTTTACAATCACTGCTTGTATTGATGCCCTGCTAATGAATGCAGAGTAAATAGCGTGCACAGCGGGGACCCGCAAGCACCCCCACCCCAGACAATGATATTTTAGCAGGAGCAGAGCTGAATGAAGGAGAAACTTACCTGAACCCCCCCTCTGCCGCCTCAGAGAACAAGCTGCAGTTCAAGCCTTGGGTGGACGTCTCAGCGGGGCTGCTGAAGAGCTCCTGGCTACACGCGGTTGCGCTTTCCTCCGTATCATCCTCCATCTCCTCCTCCTCCTCCTCAACAACGTCCTCATCCTGCTCGGCTCTGGCAATCACCGGACGAGGAGGGGCTGAAGTGTCCACGGGACTTTTGGCAGTGGTTGTGGGGTCCCCGCTGAGGATGGCTTCTATTTCCTTATAGTACCTGCATGTTGCAGGCGCTGATCCAGAACGGCGGTTTCCCTCCTTCGCTCGGTGATAGGTAATTCTGAGCTCCTTCACCTTTGATCTGCACTGCACTGTGTCTCTATCATGCCCTCTCTCTGACATGGCCCGAGAAATTATGCCAAATGTGTCATAATTCCTCCTGCTGCCACGTAGCTGCGCCTGCACGGCGGACTCTCCCCAGATGCTGATCAGGTCCAGTACCTCTGCCGTGCTCCAAAGGGGTGCGCGTCTTCCACGGCGGGCCGCCATTGGTACTGATGATCGGAGCACAAACACACTCCACGAGGAAGAGAGCAGGAAGTGAAACAGACTTGAAATTTGAAAATTCCGGGAATAAGTTCGGGGCAGGGCGGGGACAGTTTCGTCACGGCCACAGAGCGGGTGGGGGGAAGACCAGAGAGGACGACTTGGGAATGCTGGGACAGTTCCGGACTCCAGTCAATGCGCGGTAAGCGTACACACGAGCTCAAACGCGCAATATATGATCCGCAACAGCTGTTACCACTCTCGTCGGAGTGGTTGTTGGATTGTGCGACAACAAGGCACTTAACGCGCAAGAGCCCTGTTGCACGTGTGTACGCCGTTGTTGCTATCGCGCGGTAATGAGCTTTAATGCGCGATAATCTGATCGTGTGTACAAGGCCTCAGCTGACTGTTGTGAGGAAGAAGCTGGAATGTTGTAATTGCTCAAAAAGTTTAGAGGATTTAGAGAGACAAGGTGGTTGAGGTAATATCTTATACGGGTCCAATAAAAGATATTACTTTACCTACTTTCTCTCTCTAATATTCTGGGACTGACACAGTGACAACAATACGGCATAAATGATTCATGGCAGTTTTTCCTTCCCAAATTAAGTGTCTTCCTCATCTGAATGTTCCCCTGAATTAACTGGTTTTGTGGCTGAACAGACTTTTTTTCTGTAATACATGAATATTCTCTGACCAATGCCAAGTAATAGACGCAGTTAACTGGTGGTATTGGCCCTTGGGATTCCAGAGTCCTGAGATGTTGAGAGCTTTTGTTAATCCTACAGGGCTGGTTGGAGAAAATATTGTTTTTATTCTAGGGGAAATTACTGTGAACACATGTAGTGAGGGATTGTGGCCCCTCTCGGCGATAGACAGCCTGGGCCCAGTTATACCTGGGTGGGCGGAGCTGGAGGCGGCCTGTCTGTCAGGCTGGAAGCAGGTGGGCAGGACAGGAAGTATAAAGAAGAAGCCGGAGAGCTCAGTGAGAGGGAGGCAGCCGAAGGGGAAGGGTGTCTCTCTGCTCCTTCCCCAGCACCTGCCTGACCACTACCCTGCTGAAGACCTGCCTGCGGCCTGGGGCCCCGACGGTCAACTGGACCCCGCCGGGACCGCCTGCCAAGACCGGCCACCCAGGAACCTGAACCCAGAGGAGTCCCTGGACCTACCTCTTCCCACACAGCCTGCGGACCTTTCGGACAACCGCCTCCCGGTACCGAGCTGCCACCTGGAGGAGCTCCCTCTGGCCAGTGAAGATGCACCACCCCCGGAGGCTGGCTGCAACCTGGAGGAGTTACCCTTAGCGGATGACGTGGATGGGCTTTGTGACCTCCCACTGGGTGACTACCCCGAGGAGGATGACGACAGGGGCCCAGAACAGGTACCAGCAGGGATGGGGGCAGGGAGTGGCCCAGGGGACCGAGAGGTCTATTACGATTCTGTGATTCCCGAGCCTGAGTCCGTGTGCCCTGGTGAGGATTCCACCGGGCCCATGGTAGAACCCTCTGCCACGGATAGGGACCTGGGCTGGGATGCGGTGGAGTTGGGTGGGCCTGCGTCCCCGTGCCTCCCCCCTTCTGGTAAACTCCCAGAAGCCTTGGCTGGCAGTGAGTCTCTCCTGCCTGAAGTGGAGACTTAGGTCCCAGTTTGCTTTCCTGCCTGGTGATCTGTCTGGTCACCCAGGATGTTGCATTGAATGGGGATTCTGCAATCAGAGACTTGATCATGATATTTCTTTGTGTGGGTGCAGGAGGCAGGGCTCCCAAGAAGCCCTCCTACACTATCCTCCATAGCCCTTGCAAAGGTCAGAGACAAAAGCAGTCCCTGCACATGGGGATTGCTCATCTTCTAATCTTGGTGAGTAAATTCCCACAGAAGGAGTGAGGGGGGGAAAAAGGCCCTCCCTGACTTTTTTGCAAGAGTGACTCCTGTTTGCTAAAAGTCAGAGTTGCAGGGAAAAAGTACCTTCTGTATTGGGTCCTAGGCTGACTGCTCCAGTGTCTTGGGCTCTCTCACTCTCGCTGAGCATGAGATGGAAAATGCAGCAGCAGCAGCTCCCTGTCACCCCCTGACTGTCTCTACTGTAAGGAGGTGGGGCTCTTAGTTGGATGGCAGACCCAGGTATCAAGAATCAGGAAAGAGATGGCAAGGATAGCAACAAAGGCTCTGCTATTTAGATGCCTTTCTAGTGAAAAGGTGGGGTGGGGGTTTATGCCCACTAATGGGATATTTCTGATCAAAACCATCCACATTTAAATAGTTAAACAGTCATCATTAAGCTTCAGATTCTACAATCCATTTAAATAAAAGGAGTCACTTCACACCTTTTTGGGTTTAGCATTATCTGTCTCTAAACACAAGGATTTTATCTAGTCTAGTATTTATCCCTGTGCCAAGTGGGTGGCTTTCTGCTTTGGTATCCACTTTGCAGTGGCAGAAATAACTAGAGTCCCTGCAAATCTGTGGATATCCCTAGACCATGTTTGTGGATCACGGATGGATGCAGAGCCAAATTTTATATTTGGAGCCTTGCAGATAGCCACTTCATATCTGTGAATATCCACATTCATGGATAAGATGTGGATACCAATTTTGTATTCACACAGGGCTTTATAAATGACTACCTGACTTGCAAAGCTTTGGTAAATGTGGGACAGGCTATGTATCTTAACAGTAACAATTGGCTATTTTTCTTCAGTGCTGCAGGTTGGTACGATTAATACCATTTCTTTTAGAGATAAGGCAGCTATTTGCTATTGGTAAAAGTTGATGTACCAGGGGAATTTGTAGGAAAATGCATTTAGTTAAGAGTTCATGGCTGTTGAATCCACCCACTCATCACACAGTGTAAGTGAATTCTGGCACTAGAGGCTTTATTATTGCTTTGGCCCTGATGGATGATGGTGATTGTCTAAGTAAATGCTCTTCCTGACTGAGAGATGATTCAGTCATGGAAATAGAAGAGATAGCTTAGCTCTCATGGAAGCAGATATGATTTTAATAATGATAGAGAAAGAGAGGTTAAAGTCTCCCAGTGGTAAGGCTGAGTTCACAACCGAGGTGAAAGAGTCCTATGATATCTTGTCTATTGTGAGGCCATCTCTAAGGCATTTCTCCATCCCTGGTACAAGCCATATAGGCTATTAACTGCATGCTGAGGAAAGCTAATAATCTTCTGCTCTGTTAAACATTATTATTTTATGTATCTCACTAGTGATTTTTATGAGTATGCTACTAAGCCCGAATATTTCACACAACTTCATTGTTCTGCAGAAGATGAGCCTGCTCAGTTGTGATAGCTGCTTATACTTTCTAATGTACAAGTGTTTAAAGGAAGGTCAGTTAACTGAAACTCTTGATTAATAGGACAGTTGTGTATATCCCCCGAGGGTTGTGCTGTAATCTGCACTGCACTCCGTGTTTCATCTGGGTTTGGGTTCTGTTATAAATCCTTATCTTTGGCAACCTTTCCTGGGATCCCCGAACTTTTTGCTAGACATTGGCCAAGTTTCAGGTCTGTTTCTTTGTGGGTCAAACTTATGATTTTAGGTGGAAATCACAGGATGGTTTTCACACCAAGCCAAGCATAACGCAGTGGTCCAGCTGAGTTTTGCTGTAGGTTTTGAATGCATTCAAATCTGAAACTTGGAGCAAAACTATAGAGTGCAAAGCCTGGTTTGCTAGACAGTTACTAACACACTGTATTTTCCTTCTGTCCCTTGCCCAGTGATTACTAGTGTCCCCAGTGATACTAAAATACTTGGCCAAGGTCATTAATGGCATAGTTACACTTCACCAGGAAGGTGTAATTCTCAGCTTGGGGAGACGTACGCACAGTGGTTCTGACTGAGTGATCACACCAAAAATAACTGCCTGAGCACCATGGCTCAGGTTAGCTGCTTGAAAGAGCTAAGATCTCAGACAGGCTAACCCAAGCTACCACACTAGGATTTTTTTTTTTAGTTTGCTAGTGTGATCAGAACTAGTGTGCACATCTATTCAAGCCCTGTCCAGCCCTAACTCAGCTGGCTGGCTCCCTTTTAAACCCCACCCCAAACTGGAGCATGCTCAGTGTGTGTGTACCTCTATTCAGACCTGGAATTGTACCTCCCAGCTGTAGTGTAGACATCCAAGAGATATGCAGATGGTGCTTGGAATAGAATCCTTTTCTCATAATGCCCTCTTTGCCCTGTCCACTGGGCCATGCTGTCTTTGTGAGCTGAATATTCTTCAATCTGTAAGGGTTGTGAGCAACCACATCCTTCACTTTTGTTTGGAAGTTCAATTTACAAACTACTACCCTAAGGTGGTACCTACCCTTGAAATCTGTTCTTACCAAGAGTATCTTCTCTGTTCCTTATTCACCTTTCACAAAGCCTGGGAGTCTGACTACCCACAACAAAAGTCCTAACCAGCATCCTTATCACAGTCTCCTGGGACCTGATTCTTTTCTCTCACTAGTTTTACACCACTAAATTATATTGACTTCAGTGGAATTACTTTTCACTTACATCAGTGCAAAAGAAATTCCGTGGACCTAGTCCTGATCTCACATAACCCAGTGTAAGTTAGGAATAACCTCCACTGGTGTAGAACTGATGAAAGAGGAGAATCAAGTTCAAGAGAAGGTGCTGGAGTATATATTTAAAAAAAAAAAAATATCCTCTTTATTACAGTCAGCAAAAGAAGTTACTTTTGAAACACATAAACAGTCCCCTCCTCAAAACTGAAGCCTTAAGGGTATAACAGTAAAATTTATCCTAAAAGAAAGTTGTTTACACTGGCGTTCCTGTCACTATTTTGGTCCCTGGAGAGACCAGGTAGGTGAGGTAATCTGTTTTATGAACCAACTTCTGTTGGTGAAAGACTAGCTTTTGAGATACACAGCGCTCTTCTGGTTTAGGAAAGATAATCAGACCTGATCTACACCACAAAGTTAGGTCAGTGAAAGGCAGCTTCTGATGACCTAGGTGTACATATCTCTTAAATTAGTTTCCCAACACTGTAAATTACCTTTTATGCCAACAGAGTAATACTACCTCCCTGAGGGCATAGAGCAATGGTTCCCAACCTTTTGGGCTTGAGGGCCACAAGTATAATTTTTACAACCGTGAAGGGCGACCAGTTTCTGCCAGCAGACCTCCTCACTGATCTCTCATCTCCCTGGGTGCAGCAGGGAAACTGCACATGCCCTGTGCACATCACATGGGTCCCTAGGCAATGGCTCCCTTCTGCAGTGCTCTCATCCCTCTGGCTCCAGCAGGGACCTAGGGATGCAGACAGAGTGCTTTGCTGTGCACCCTGCTACAGCCAGGGGCAGGAAAGCACTGATCTCCCAACCCCTTTGGCTGCAGCAAGGAGCCTACACCAGTCTTTTAGCCCTACTGAAATGTGCTCCGCTTGGGTCCTGAGGCAGTGGCTCCCTTCTGTGCCAGCAGGAGGGAAGCTGTGGGCCATTTTGAAAATACCAAAGGCCACTTTTGGCCCCCCGGGCCACAGCTCGGGAACCACTGGCATAGAGCCTGTGTCACTGTACTTAGATTGATACAGTGCAAGTGTAGAGATTGCATCATTTATGTCGACCGTAATAGTCCTCCAACAGGTGTCCCACAATGCCCCACGCCAACTGCTCTGGTCACCATTGTGTACTCCACTGCCCAGGAGCTAGGGAGACTGGAAGCCCCCTTCTTATCCCTGTAAATATTTGAAATGGCTCTTCTTGTGTCCAGCTGAACAATCACACCTAGCAGCTCTCCATTGTTGGGTGCATGCCAGCTACATGCTCCAGCTGCACTCCTGCCTGGAGTAGACAGAAGATATTGAATCTCCTGGAGCTCTGGTGGGAGAAGGCTGTTCAGGTAACTGTTA
>ML685867.1:1521624-1541360 GCA_007922175.1 Pelusios castaneus
GAATCTCCTGGAGCTCTGGTGGGAGAAGGCTGTTCAGGTAACTGTTATGGACCAGCTATAGAAATGTGGACATCTGTGACTAGGTTGCTCGGGAGATGGAGGAGAAGGCATATGACAGGAACCAGCAGTAGTACTGCATGAAAGCCAAGGAGCTGTATCAGGCAAACAACAAGACCAAGCAAGCTGCTAATTGATCCAGTGCCGAGCCACAGGCCTGCCATTTTTACAAAGAGCAGCATTCTATGCTCAGCAGAGACCTTCCCCCCTCCCCCCCAGCACTGTGGGTATCTTGAAGGAGCCTGAGTCACAGGGCCCTGCTGTGACTAGTAAGGAGGAGGAAGAGTACAAGGGACAGGCCTATAGGGGTCCAGCTGTAGATTGAGCCAGGACTTGTTTTTGACTTCACCTCAGTCCATGGGATCCTGCCAGTTGACTCTGAGGCAGGGGAAGGAACTTCAGGTAAGCATGAAGATAAATTTTTAGTTATAGGCATGGCACCCTGTGAACAGGTCCCGTGGTCTGCTATCTAGCAGTTACAATCTCTGGGGTGGCTCTGCCCAGTGGTTACAGCCATGGGAGAGAGGGGGCAAATGGGTGTAGGGGAACCTGGGTTCTCCTGCTCCACTGGGTTCCGACCTAGAGTGGGTTCAAGTTGGCTGCCCTGTGTCACTTCTTACTTCCCCTTTTCCTGCTGTGGGCTGCAAGGTGTTAATATAAGCACAAGTTTGCAGGTTGCTTAACCATCTCTAACCCGTAAGAGCTGCCGCTTCCAACATGCCTTTTCCCAGCCTGGGTCTGGCTACATACTGCTCCCAGAGCAGGTCCTTCTCCTTGCCTTGTCTAGCCCTAACTCAAACAGCCTGGCTCCCTTTTAAATCCCACCTCTAATGGGAGCATGCTCAGCAAGGACAGAGGAGCATGGCCTCTTGAATCCAGAACTGCTTTGTAACCATCTGCTTTCCAGCAAGGAGTTTATACACACCATCTCACACCCTCAAAGTAGCAGGACACATCTTTTGACGTTTCATTAATTTACTTGGTAGCAGTATCTCTTCTAGCACATGAAGAGAAGTAGCGTTGTCATCTGCTTTTCATTCCCTGACAGAGCACTTTATTAACATGGGGATGTCCCTTGAATCTTCCATAGGGATCTCAATGAAACTTTCAAGGAGATATTCTGCAATCCTTTGCTGAAGGTTTCAGGGGAAAGCAGCCTTATTTCTTCCACAATGGTAGGATGTTTTCCCATGCCACTTAGTACTTCAGCAGGATCGGGATACCATACAGAAAGATCTGGATGACCTTGTAAACTGGAGTATCAGGAATAGGATGAGATTTAATAATGGGAAGTGCAAGGTCATGCATTTAGGGACAAATAACAAGCATTTCTCCTATAAGTTGGGGATGCATCAGTTGGAATGGACTGAGGAGGAGAAGGATCTGAGAGTACTGGTTGATCATAGGATGACTATGAGCTGTCAATATGATGTGGCCGTGAAAAAAGCTAATGGGGTTCTAGGATGTATCAGGAGAGGTATTTTAAGTAGAGACAGGGAGGTGTTAGTGCCACTGTACAAGGCACTGGTGAGACCCCATCTGGAATACTGTGTGCAGTTCTGGTTCCCCATGTTTAAAAAGGATGAATTCAAATTGGAACAGGTGCAGAGAAGGGCTACAAGGATGGTCTGTGGAGTGGAAAACCTGCCCTATAAGTGGAGACTCAAGAAGCTTGGCTTGTTTAGCCTAACCAAAAGAAGGTTGAGGGGAGATATGATTGGTCTCTATAAATACATCAGAGGGATTAATATCAGGGAGGGAGAGGAATTATTTGAATACAGCACCACTGTGGACACCAGAACAAATGGTTATAAACTGTCCATCAAGAAATTTAGGCTTGAAATTAGATGCAGGTTTCTAACCATTAGAGGAGTAAAGTTCTGGAATAGCCTTCCAAGGGGAGTTGTAGGGGCAAAAACCATAACTGCTTTCAAAACGGTGCTTGATAAATTTATGGAGGGGATGGTATGATTGCCCTATTTTGGAAATTGACTGATATTTGGCTACGGGTGGTGGATATACAAGTGGCCTAAGAGGGGAGAGTACATGGGGTGGGTTCTGAGTTATTACAGAGAATTGTTGCTTGGGTAACTGGCTGAGACTTGCCCACGTGCTCAGGGTTTAACTGATCGCCATATTTGGGGTTGGGAAGGAATTTTCCCCCAGGGCTGATTGGCCTGAGCTCTGGGGGGTTTTCGTCTTCCTCTGTAGCACAGCGCACGGTTCACCTACTGGTGAATTCTCTGTATCTTAAAGTCCTTAAATCATGATTTAAGGAGGTAAATAACTCAGTCATAGGTTGGTGGCCTATTGCTGGAGTGGGTGGGTGAGGTCTTGAGGCCTGCGTTTTGCAGGAGGTCAGGCTAGATGATTATACTGGTCCCTTCTGACCTTTAAAGTCTGAGTCTGAGGTATCATTGCAGCATGCAGACTGGCAGAATGTGGGCCATGGGAACTTCGGGACACCAGCCAGAACTGTTTTCTTTGCCTGTGCTACCCTCAGAAATGAAATATCAACTAAAATCACCACTGCCTGTGGAAAACAGTGCCATTATTATTTGTCATTGCCCTATACTACTAGAATCATGCATCTGAGCAATTCCCTGCTCATTTCCCCACTCTGACGGCTATATTACCCATGGTCGGGGCCGAGACTGGGGCCGTGCACAAGCAATCCCAAACAGAAGTGAGAATGTAGTACTTCAAACTTTAGGGGCTGTGACAGGCTGCTCCCCAGACCCAGTGCTGCTATGATCCCTTGAACCCTGCTCCTGAACCCCAATTCACCCCACCCCACTGGGTGACCACTCACTCCTGAGTCAGTTCACACCAGGCACCAGCGTGTAATTGGTCCCAGGCAGTGGGTGTAAATCCACTAGCCACACAGGCATCGGTCTCCAAGTGAGCACACCCAGCCCCAGATCCCACAGGGGGAGTCACTGTCTTACAGGGATTGGAACCCACTCCCAATCACCATAGTTTCAAGTTTGTCCACTTAACAAAGAAGTGGATTGTGCTCAGCTTCCCACATCCACACCTTCTAAAGACCACATAGCTTTAGATAAAACAAATACTAGTTTATTGATCAGAGTACGATTTCAAGTGAGAAAATGGCCAATCAAGGCAGAATCATATTATAAATGGGTCAGGAGTGACCACTATCAAATAAAAGGTATAAACCTGCATACTAATCTAACATCTCTACCTAAACTGACCTCATAGTCCAAGATTATGCGCATGCTGTTCGGTGTTTTACAGTCATTCTCTGCCTATGACAAGGCAGGGCCCAGATCTTGCCTGCAGCTTCTCTCTCCTCAGTCTGTGTCTTTCTATTTTAAACTTCTGACAGTCCCTCCCCCTCTGTGCGGCTGCATGATTCCCTTCACTTCTACCTGAGGCGGGGGGGGGGGGGGGGGAGGCATCTGCATTTCCTTTGTCATGTAAGTCTCTACCCTCTGTACTAGAGATAGTCCTGAGAGTGTACAGCTTCATGAGGCAGGGGAGCAAGGCGTAGGCTGGGTCCCCCAAGATCATTCTTGGCATTTCAGTATTCCCAATGGTAATCTGCTGGGCAAGAAAGTCCCCGCTTGTAGCTTTCTGAACAGTCCTGTGTTCTTAAAGATGTGAGTGTCATGCATCTTCCCTGATCAGCTCACGCTGATGATCCTCAGCGATCCCCCAATGTTTGCATAGCTATAGAAAAGTACCCCTTTTGGTTCGTGCACTCAGTGGTAAGATGGTCAAAAGAGGGATATGCATGCTGTCTGTTCCTCCACTGCAGTTTGAGAACTCCATTGTTGCAAATTCATTCACTATGTCCTCTATGTGGCCGAATGTCATAGGTCCTGTGTAGCAGGCTGCAATTAATGGTCATGAACACTTGCATCAGAATGACCCCGGTGATAGATTTCCTGACTCCAAATTGATTCCCAACCGACTAGTAGCAATCTGGCATCACAAGGTTCAACAGTGGTATACCTACCTATAGTGCGTCCCTCTTTTCCCTGGGGGGGCCGCCCCCCCCCCCCCCCCCGATCATGCATACACACAAGCAATGTGTGGCCATGATGGTCGTATGCCAACATATTTGAGTCAACTTAAGTTTGTTGTGTAGGCCTGACCTAACAGTGTCACACCTAAATACAAAGTGGAACAGATCATTTAGCATAAGTAGTTAACACATTTCAAGGGACAATTCCAGGTGAAATGTCCTGTTAACACCTCTGCAGTGCTAAAATAATGCAGTCATCCTATGCACTACTGATTTTTATAATTTAAGCTAAAAGAAAAGTAAAATGAAATGCAAAAAGTAAATGAAAGTCATAAATAGGGACAAGTAATTTGGAATTTTAATTTTTATTCATTTTTAATAACCCAAGGTGATTATAGTAACATAAATCAAGAACTGTCTTTATGATTCATCGTTTTCAAATGGACAGTGTCCCTTTCAGCTTGATGGTTAAAGTCAAAATGTGCTGACAGAAGGAATATAAAATCATAAAACACATACAGCAAATTGTGTTTTCTCTAATGTGATCTTTTTATGTTAGATTGAGTGAGAAAGGGAAACTTGATTTGTGCTTTTCCAGTTGAACATAATCACTTCTGGGCAACAGTTAATAATGTTAATCAACTTTATGACTAGGCTGTTGGCCTAGGTTGGCAGCAATGCAGTGTTTAATAACACAGGTGGAGGGAAGTTCAATATCTAAATCAGTAACTGCCTGTACAATGTTGCATTCTTTATGCCATGGGGAGTTTGTCACAAAAAAAGTCAAACATATGGGCAGATGTGCCCTTTGGCTCTTTCTGTAACCAACAACTTCTATTCTGAGTTAGGAACAGTTTCAGAAGCATCTATCTAGCGTTGTGCAGAATGAAAACAGAGATCAGAGTAACGTACTAGATTGGAGGCTGATTAATTCCTGGACTGAGGTTAGTAAGGTATCCTGTGCTGAAGGTATTAAAAACTATTTTGCATTTACACAGTGGTTTGATCAGAGAATCTCAAATCCCTTGCAAAGGTGGATAACTATCATCTAGGTTTTAAATAGAGCTGAGTCACAAAGAGGTAATTGATTTACTCATCATCACACAGTGGCAGTCCGGACTAAAACCCAGAGCTTTTAATAGCCACTGCCATGGTTTGGGGGAAGAAGGGGGATGCAAATCCTGGTAAGTGAGGGGCTGTGTTACAACCTGCCCTGACTAACAATGTTTTGCAGTTTTAGCCTTGGGCAGCTCACAACTAGCCTACCAGAGTGCAAGTCCCACCTGGGTGTCTATGTGCAACTCTGATCCCAGCAAGCTGTCAACAGCACCACTCTGGCATCCCCCTCCAGCCTTGATTACTACTTTCAGGGTGACCCCAATGCACGCCCAATCCCAAGATTCCACAGCAATACCTCACAAGGAAAACCTTGTATAAAGATTATTCTGATACCATGTAAGGTGTGACTACATGGGTACTTGGTGTCAGAGGAGTGTTTCTCCTTTTCACCCCTGACTTTTTCAGCTTCCCAGTCAGACATATACAATGTGGTAATAGCTGTCACATCCCTATTACATCATTCAAGTTTCTTTGTGTCTGACTCACAGCAATTGATGGCCTGGCTCATGCTGTCCAAGTATCAGAGAATCTTGTTAGTTGAGTTAATCCTTTGACCTGGTAAGAGCGTTGTGAGTTATGTTAACACCATGGCCCACAAAGCCAAAAGGGCCAATTTTCTCACCTGGGAAAGTCTCTTAACTGCCCCCTTTCCCCCCATTTAATGACTATCTGTTGATTTAGGTGCCTAGCTTTAGGCACTCGTGTTTGAAAAAGTTGATCTCAGATTCCACAAGTCAGCAACAATATTTCCTGAAATTGTAAAGTCCAGCAACTAATTGTCCAATTCTGAGCTGAACATAAGTGAGTCTAGCTTGCTACAGTGTGTGCATGTGTATACAGAATGTGAGCAGGGAGAGCTACATCGCTTGGAAAGTTGTTTCTTGATAAAATATACATTTTCAGTGGTCTCTTCAAAGTTCATTGTCTTTTTTGAGAATGCTCCAACACATGTAATAATGAGAATGGGTAGTGCCAGAGTAGCAAAACAGCATGCATCTATCGTGACTCCTAGGAAGTCTCTTATAATGATACATCCATAAAAGAACTCCAGTTATTCCAAGTTTGCCTCTTGTGGCTGAAGTAATACCCTTTCCCTGGAAAAATAATAATAAAAAGCAGGGGGGATGCAAAGCTCCATTATGAAGATCACACACTTAGCCTTAATTTACCCAAAGGAAAACGTACCCTTCTACCATTTGCTAGAACCACTCCCAGTGGGGCTGTTTGGTGGAGGATGTGAATAGGAAATCAAAGAAAACTAGAATACCTCTGTTATTGTAAATTGACAGCAATGTACTCATTTTTTAGGCTTTTTCTTAATAGTCCAGTAGTTTCTGCTATGCAGCAATTTCATTAAAGCTTTTATCATACAAGTAATATAAAGCCAAACTTACTGCAAAGGCTTCATTGCCCTAAAGAGTCTGTAATTGGCCAAATGTCTTAAAGTTTTGATTGGTTTCACCACAGTGCAAGTAAAAATTAATTAACTCAGCAGTAGCTGCAATGCCATAATACAAGAGTGTCAAAAACTAGTCTTTTCAATGGCACATTGTAGCACAGCTCTAAATATGAGACTTACCATAAATGTGATTTGTGAGGATCATTAATGAAGTACTAGACCTAATTGACTTCTTTGGGGTTTATGACGAAATAAAAAAAGTTCTGCACGAGCAATGATATTTCTTTTGAACTTCTCCATTTGAATCCTTGATACTGTGGCTCTTTGAATAAAGCAGGATTTAACCAAGATTTTGGTGGGCTCAAGGTGAGGGCTGGCTGGAAAACAATATTTCCACTCCACAAAAAGTTCCAGAGTTTCAATGTTTGTTTTTGATCCAAAATGGACTAGAACCACAACCATGTTCTGTAGAAAAACACAAAAGAGAGCCTCACCCGATACTTCAGTGATTAGCGCATGCATGTGGTATGTAGGAGACCCAACTTCAAGTGCTTGTTTCTCTAATTCAGAGCAGGGATTTGAACCTGAGTCCTAGCAAGTGCCCAAGTCTCCAGACTATAGACTCAATAATGCTGTTCAACTTTGCATAAATAATTAATATTTATTGGGCCAAGGGATGAGAGTGACTCTATAGCATGGTGTCTGGGTTTTTGTCCATTCCTCTCCCCTTTTAACAACAACTTCATTAATCTATGGGAATGGATATAATGTCTGAAGAGTAGACTATTCCAGGAAAATGCAGGTCTACATGTTAACCTTCTATGTATGAGTAGCATCCTGCCCATACCAGGCAAGATTCATTTTTATCTTTGTACTATGATGCTATTGCCTCTGAGTCAAATTCTGACCATGGAAGTTTTGCCTTTGACTTCAGTGGGTGAAGCCAGGATTTTACGCAGTCTTTTTGAGGTATTTTCTCAAACAATATTTTTCAAAGTGAGGTACCTAAAGCTAGGCAATAAATGGTCTGATTTCAGCACTGCTAATTATCCACGACTTCCTTAGAGTTGGTTAAAAACTGAGTACGGACCTGGTTTTTGGCCCTAAATGATAAGCTATTCTGACAGAATTAATCTAACACACTGATCAGTTTTGCTCTACTGTATTTGTTGTTGATGCCCTTGGACAATCTACTTGACTATCAGATCAAGTGACCTCTATTTCACATCTATTCTTTTTAGATTCTTATAGCATGGTTTTCGCTGTGTTATCTGAGCAGCTTCCAGAAATGTATTTCATGATGAGACTATCATGTATGTCTTTTTGTCTCCCCACCTGAGGGGGAAAGCTATGAAAATTAAAATAAAATACCTATGCCTTAAATGTAGTAAATATATACCTGGCTAAAGGTATATTAGAGCTCAAGAAGGGAACAAGTTTTCACAAACATTTGGCATCTGCTTGATTTGTTAATCAATTAATTTGAGGTTCATTCCATTGTGTGTCTGGGGGTGGGGGTGGGGGCGGAGGAATTCTTCCAGTTCTCCATTACTCACTTCACTCTCTCAAACAAGGTTTTTCTATATTTCACTGCATGTTTGAAGAAGATGACAAAGGCAATGTTACCTTCCAGGAGCCAGTTATAGCAACCCCATCATTACATTTATTAAAAACATACAGTAAATTAGAATCTTCAGAATAAAAGACCATGGAAGGTCTCTTCTAAAGGAATACATAAATGAAAATGAAAAGACCATTAAATATTTCCTTATCTTAGGTGACATAAAATGAAAATTTCTAAGTCTTAACACACCTTAGTAATATAAGGTAAAGACTCAGGTGCTATTACAATCCTATGTGAATAACTGACATTCCTTCAATTAGAACAAACAAGGAGTCCTGTGGCACTTTTAAAGACTAACAAATGTATTTATTGCATGAGCTCTTGTGGGAGGACATCCCACTTCATCAGATGCTTTGAAGATGGGGAACTTACTACTTCAATGTAGTTGTCCTCATAGCAGTGAGGTAGGGATTATCTCCATTTTATAGACAGGAAACAGAGGCATATGAAGGTAAATTAAATTGGCCAAGATCATGCAGGCATTCTGTGATAGAGCAGAGAATTGAACTGCATTGTCCCAAGTTCTGACCAACAAGACCACTCAGTCTCTTAATTTCATTCTTGCAGTGCTGCTATTTAATTTTTAGGAATTATGAAGAGGAGACAAATGGTTGGCAAGGAGAGAAGAGAGTAGAAAGTGAGTATGCTAGAAAAAAATCATTTAGAATTTTAATTTGTTAGATTCCAAGACCAGATGAGACCATTGTGATCATCTAGTCTGACTTCCTGTATAACACAGGCCATGGAACTTCCTGGAAATAATGCATGTTTGAGTTGAACGCCAAAGGGCCTGTTCTTGATGCCACTGAATTTAGCAGGAGTTTTGCTTTTTGCTTCAACAAGAGCAGTTCCATAAATGGCAACTTGGAATTGGATCCTGAGGCAAAAGGGGGCAAGTACATGCTTTTGAAGACTAGGTCATGTTTCTTTGTAAATGTAAGGCATTGGCAGTAGCATCTTGGAAATACCATATCTAGAGAGCTGCCACTTGGAGAGGCTGTGGAGGAAGGAATGTTTTGGAGCATTACTCTAGAAATGTTCCCATTTTCTTTAAAGGGGCATTTTGGGTCAGATAATGTTTTCCTTTTGCTAACACTTCTCACATCTGTTTATTCTAAATACCTGAGAATTTGAATCTTGGATATCTTTCTCCTTTTGGGTCCATCAGGTATATTCTTGTACTGAGCTTGTTAAGCTGATGTTGGCTTAAATAAAAGAATACTCAAAGTTCTTCCCTTTTTCCTGCTGGACATTAATTATTGAATTTATCTTGTACCTGCCAGGCCTGAAGGATCTGCTGAGGAGAAATGCACTTTTTAAAAAAACTTCCTTGACTTAAGCTAGGATCAAAGTTAACATTCTAACATTTCATCCTTCCTTGCTCCGTTATTGGCAGTTGTCAAAAAGCTGCCTTTTGGAATCTTTAGTTAGGTTCACTTTGGAATAAGCTATTGCACTTTCTTTCATTAAATACCCTTTTGAAACTGCAGTTTAGATTAGTTCCCCCTCCATCGCCTGCACACATCAAAGAAGGTTCAGAAACTCATCATTTATTGAATTAGCAGCCGTGATGAGCTATTAATGGTGGATAATATTCTTTTATTTAATGATATTGCCAAACCATGATGCAGGCCTATGGCTACATTATTAGGGGTGTCAGTCCCCTGCTGTACACATCCTCAGTCCAGCTCTCATTAAGCTATCATGAGTCCATACATGGTGTAGCTACAGTAGCATGAGTAACAGAAGGATGTTTGAGCCGGACTGAGTACAAGCCTATTTGATACCAGAAGGTACGACAAAGCAGGGCAGTTTCAAGATAAACCCTTTACAGTGTACTGAAATGAAATAAATATTTATACTCCTGCGCAGCTGCAGCGTGTGACTGCCCTGACCCAGGCCTCTTTGTTTCGGCCCTAGCAAGAGATGCCATAGGAAACCTATGACAGCATGCAGAACCCATGGAGTACTGCCTGGGAGCTGGAATACCACTGACCCCTCTGCCTAACCAGCTTGGTCTCCCTCTCTCTTTGTGAGACTGTGACAAACCACAATCCTTGGGAAGATCTTGCCCTTACACAGCCTGTCACAGGCAGGGAGCACACCTAGCTCTGTTCAAGGAACACTTTCCAGCTAGTCAGGAACCAATAACAAGGAACTCCCAGCTGGCTCCTCAGCCCTGGACTAAAAGGCTTTACTGTCTACCCTGGTCAAAAAGCCTGATCAATGGAGATTTAATATCCAGTCTTCCCTTTTCTTGAAGTGGAAGGCGTGTGCACCTGCTTTTGTTATTGAGCAGTTTTTGTCTAAACACTTCATTCAAAGATGCACTGGTTAAGCTAAAACATCAAACAAGTCCACTAACTACAGAAAATGGATTTAAAGTGATTATAAGTGGCAAGTGTAAAGAGTAAAAAGTTATCAAATGAAATAAACATAAGTTCACAGTCTAAATTCTACACAATAACAAGCTGTTCAATTAGCAATGTCTCACCTTCATTAGTTGGTACAAGCAGTTTCTTAAACCCAGGCTAGGAAACACAGCCTGGGTCTCCCCTCCCACCCTTTCAAAATCCTTTTGCCTTCCAGATGATCCTTCAGGTGTTCTCTTGAGAGGGAAGCCATGATGTTATTCCCTTTCTTTTCTTAGTCCGTTCCAGGTTGCTAGAACAGTCTGTGTATGTGACATGGAGGCTGTTCAATTGATATTCTATTGTGTATGTGCTTTCCGGGAGAAGTCTCCACGGATGGTGGTTGAGAGAATGGATTTTCCTTGAGGGCTGTTAGCACATCTGACCGCTTCACTGTTTTGATTGAATCACTGATTTAGGTGTTTCCCACCTCAAAACATGTTCTAGGAGAATTTACAACAATATTTTATAACTTCATATACTAAGGTAGCACATACAATCCAACAGGATATTAATGTTTAGTAGATCGAGTCTTTTAAAATAACACCAAACAAGGCATACCTTGTACAGAATACATCATAAATACATGGCGTTGGTGAATATTGAGTTTCTGAGCTGCTGTTCTCAGACATGGCATGTCAAAACTGCCTCCAAAGAGCATACTGGAAGTGTGGCATTTCTATCCTTCCTCGAGGATTTAATCTATAGCATGGTTTTCCCTATTTCAGATCCCTTTCTAGACTTCTTGTTTGAACTAAAACACTTTTAAACTAAACTGTAATTGTACAATTACTGACTTCAGGTTGCTCCAATACAACTTTAATATCTCAGTTAAATTCTGAGGATATTTCATCCGTATTCCTGATCTGCTGTATTGCTAATCCTCTTTAGGCAATTCTTTGTCAGTAATAGTCTACTCAACTTCTACGTCAGCTCTCACTTCACTGTTTTTAGCCAATTTGTCAGATATGAGTGTAAATGTTTATGATGCCTTCACTTGTGATCATTGAGGGGATACCTACACTGATTCCACTGTAGTGGTCTTTGCAGAAGGATTGAATGAGTGGTGGGTGGAGACCACTCAATCCCAGAAGAGCTCTCTGTTTGCAATAACTCTCCCCCCCCCCCCCAAGTAACACTGTCAACTGGGGCCATTTCCCATTGGCTCAATGCAGTGAAGATCTTGTGGTAAGGCAGATAAGTAAATTGACAAGAGATGCACATTCTAGAGTACATAGCTTGTCTATCTCCCAACAACACAGTGTGGCTGTGTATACCAGGCCTTAGGATGAGGAAGATGGCTCTTGTTAGATCACTGAAGCTTTGACTAGTCTGTGCCATCTTGCTAAATTCTCACCAACTTTGTTTTTTAAAAAATATAGATCTGCTCTTGGATCCATGTGATCAAGTTCTTCACTGGGTAGACTACAAGGCCAGAACAGACCAGTGTGATTGATAATTTAACTTGACCTTCTGTATAACACAGACCACAGAACTTCCCCAAAATAATTCCTAAAAGATACCTTTTAGAAAATATCCAATGACACAAAAATTCAGTGAAGGAGAATCTAACACATTCCTTGGTAAATTGTTTTATTGGTTAATGACTCAACAGTATAAGTGCCTTATTTCCAGAAAGAATTTGTCTAGCTTCAATTTCCAGCCACTGGATCAGGTTATACCTTTCTCTGAGAGATAGGTGAGCCCATTATTAAATATTACAGATTAATCAATTTACTCCTTTACCCCTCTCTTTTAGCTTAAAAAAAAAAAAAAAAAGAGATTTTGTTCCTTGCGTCTGTCACTGTAAGGCATGTTTTCAATCTTTTAATCATTCTTGTTGCTCTTCTCTGAACTCGCTTCAATTTATCAATATTCTACTTGAATTGTGGGCACCAGAACTGGACACAATATTCCAGCAGCAGTTGCACTGGTGCCAAATGCAGAAGTAAAATAATCTCTCTGCCCCTACTTGAGGTTTTTTTTTGTTGTTGTTGTTTTTAATGGATGCCAGGATTGCATTAGCCCTTTTGACCACAGTATCAAACTGGGAGCTCATGTTCACCAAAACCCCTAGATTTTTTTCCAGAGACACTGCTTCCCCAGAAAGAGTCCTCTATCCTGTAACTGTGGCCTACATTTGCTGTTACCAGTATATACATGTTCATTTATCCATATTAAAATATATATTGTTGGCTTTTGCCCAGTTTATGAAGTGATCTGGCTAGCTTTGAATCGGTGACCTGTCCCCTTTATTATTTACTACTTTCCCAGTTTTTGTGTCACCTGCAAACTTTACAAATGATTTCATTTCCTTCCAGACCATTGATAAAGATGTAAACTAGCCTAGGACCAAGAACCAACCCTTGTCTTGCTCCACTGGAATAAACCTGTTGACAATTCTCCATTTACAATTCCATTTTGAGATCTATGGGCCAGTTTTTAATTGACAACATGTGTTGTGTTAATTTTATGTTTGAGCTTTTTTAATCAAAATGTCATGGTATCAAGTCAACACCTTATAAACATCCGAGTATACTGTGTGAACACTGTTACCTTTATCTACCAAGCTTGTAAATTCATCAGAAAAAGATTGCTAATTTGACAGGATCTATCTTTCATAAATCCATGCTGATTTGCACTAATTACATTATTTTCCATTAGATTATTGTGATGGGGTGGACTTACCCCACATTGCAGGAGCCCAGCCAACTTTACGGGCAGTGGAAGTCCTGCCCCTCCTACCTTCTTCCCTCTTCTGGGGGGGGCCCCCCCCCGCGCCTGCGGGGGGTGCTCCAACTGCTGCCCTAGTATAAAAAGGAGCAGCGCAGCTCATTTAGGATTTACCAGTGAGGAGGAAGGATGTGTGTGGGAGATTCCAAGCCAAGAACTGAGCTCACCACCGATGCCAGGAAATAGAGGCCTGATTGGTGGACAACTGCCCCTCATTGGCTGCGTCTACAGACTAACACGGCTACCCCTTTGGATTTAGGGAAGCATTTATGATATTTTCTATGGGTATCTCATAAATGCTATAATCCATAGGAACTATGTCATGTTTGGTATAAATAGAAAGGTAGTCATTTGCTGGTTATGATTATATAGTTTATGTCTAGGAATTCTATTTTGATTAGAAGTTAAGAATTTGATGTTATATCCATACTTTAACTTGTGTCATTCTGAAGGAATGTCTTAGATGGGAGGGTGTGAACAACCATTGTCTCCTTAATGTTTAGGAATTTGCCAGGTGATATGGTCCCAGGGAGTAAACTGATGAGCCATTAAGGATACAATGGTTGTATTCTTTATGTCCTCATCAGGATACTCCCTGGGACCAATCTACCTGGAAAATTCCTGGAAAAATAGCACAACATTAGCTGTCTTCTAGAGGGTGGGAACTTTTCTGGTACTCCAAAACTTAATAATGACTTTCAATAAGGATCCAGCAAGGGCCTCAGCCAGTTCTTTTACAACTCTTGATGCAAGTTATTTGGATCTATTGACTTAAAATGTTTAATTTCAGTAATTTCTAATTAATCATCTCATTAGATACTAGTGTAATGGAAAGAGTGAGACTATATCATGTCTAAAGTATGATGAGCATGTATCATCTGTTTTTCCCAAAGTACAGAACAGAAATAATTATTGAACTCTTTTGCCTTTTCTGCATTATTTCTAACTTTACCATTTTCATCTAGTAATGGACCAATACCATTGTCAGATTTCTTTTAGTTCCTAATATATTTTAAAAATTCCATTTTATGGTCCTTAGTTCTGCAGGCCATAGATTGGACTATATGTCCCTTGACTTATAACCAACTTCATCTCCCGGAATTGAGTTGTAGAGGCAGTATTCTTTCTACTGGGAATTTCAGTACTGCAGACATATTCGATATGTCTTACCATTTCTTCAATGTCACTGTTCATCTATGGCCGGAATACAACTTCACTAGTGGTTTTTTGATTTGGTCATTCCCAGGTACCCTTTGTGTTTGTTCCAATACTATCCTTCTCTAAATGATACCATTTGCTGTTATGTTTGGAAATCTTCTAGCCTCTTTTTTTAAAGCATGTGGATTTTTTTGTGTAGCATGTACCACATATTCTGCACCTCCTTAGTTGTATATTGTATGATACCGGGAGACACCCATTTCCTGAGAATTCATCTTCATACGATGCTATTAATATTTTCATAGCTGGTTCTATGTTTTTTGTGTGTCTCTTAACTCCTCCATGTTTATATGCCATTTACCTCTCTCTATTTCAGTTTTATTACATTTACTTTTGCCCCAGTGTCTATCTTGCATATCACAAAAGTGCTATTTATGCACTTTTAATTAGTCGGTCAGCTTCCACCATTATAAAGCAACTCTATCTCTTTGAGGAATATTTTCCTGCTTTGTATTCATAGTGTAGCATAATGGTTGGGTTTATTACAGGTTTTTTTATGTATTTGTCCATATGTTGGCATGGTTTCCTGCTTTCCAAGTCTGTGTCCTTGGTCAGTTTAATTTCTGTGAACCCTTCCCTTGCAGTTATTTTTTTCTGTAGTATTCTGTCTTGTGCTTTGTGCCTTTCTCTATGCTTATTATGCGCATGTTTGTTCTGCTGCCTGGCATAAACATAAGAGACAAGCAAGTATTGGGAAGAGCAATGAAATGGGAACAACTGAGGCTGATGTGACTACCTTTTAGTAGTGGAAGGGCATGAGCTCCCCTATGGCACTAGCTCCAGTTAGAGATGATGACTTATGCCTCTGCCCCAGGATGACGACTTGCACTTGGCAGGCTTGGCCCTGGTCCAGGGAAATGAATGAGAAACTATTTTGTGGGTGTCTTGTTTACTTTTGTGCCCTTCACTTATCCCAGAGAGTACCTCTTATCTGGCCAGAGAGCTAAGCTAACCAACCAGCCAGTAGGAGAGAACGTACTGGCAAATAAACTGAGGAATGAATGCATCCTGATGCAGTAGGGGTAAGAAACCCTCATGCATGATATTGATATGATAGAAGTCCTCTTCTCCAATAGTGCATTTAAAAGATCCTCCTTGTAGGAATGGTGGTTTGCATCTGGCATCCATTGGCCAGAATTTGTCATTCTGGAGCAGGTCTGCGCAGGCCGTCGTCTTAGTCATATCAATCCAGCAAATGCACATGGGCCCTAAAAGGTTGTGCAGTCCCATACGCTTAAGCCTTTAGTCCAGGTACATCACTAAACACTTTATTTTTTCTGAAGCTGGCTTTCCTTACCTTAGGCTCCCAGGATGATTACCCCCTTACTACTATTGGAGAGATATAATAGACAGATTAGAAGTATCCATATGTGCTCTGCATCTCTTCCTTGGCCTACCTTTTCTTCCTCCCCACATTCACATGTTGCTCTTTCACTACACGTGGCTGGCAAGGAGCTGCACCATCTACTTTAGGCCAACCTGCATAACTAACCCCGAACACAGTCAACCTCTCCCAGCCACACCTTTGCTACCTGGCTCAACTGCTTTTTATCTGGTGTGGCCAACCACCCCATTTGGCCTCAGGTGCTCTAATTGGTGTCAGGGGGTCTAACTGGCCTAGAGCAGCCCTGCCCTATTTACCTTGGAAACAGGGATTTACTAAGCCTGGGGCTAACATATCTACCTTCTATTACCCTCCTGTAGCCCTCAGGCTTGACTCCGTCACAGTATGCTGTTCTGTAATCTGCACTCTGGTTCAGGACCCCAACCTACCAGTAACCTGACCCTACATGCCTCCTAAAGCCTCAATCTCAAAATTTTATAGGAGATTAATAACTTCTCCCAATTAACCACTCCCTTTGCTTCCCTCCTCTGCAAAGACATCTGAGTTGATTAGTTATCTTGAAAGGTAGCTGTATGAACAAAACAGATTGCCTACCCATCTCTGTTGCTGACCCTACTTGTAATAGATCCTAGATTCTGGCTTTGATCTCCAGAGTGCCCCTGACTTTGCTGTTCGATTGCTGTCTGTAACCCAGTGCATGACCCTTTCTTACTGATTACCTGGCCCTGCTGCCTCCTGACTTTGTTTTTCCTCTGGCCTGTCTTGTACTCTGACCTCCTTCTACCTGACTAGGTCTCACTCCTGCTTTGACTAATAGGTCTGATCACACTAGTCTTTGTCATGAAAGGGGTGTCCAAAGGTACAATCCAATCCTATTTGAAAGGTCTAGCAGAGTCTGTGGCTGAGGCAAGGATAGAATCCAGATCTGAGCTATGAGTCCATCCTCCCTACTTCCTGGGATGTGACACACCACAAGAAGCAACTGATATGCTATGAATGAGTACAAAGGGTGCTCTACATCCCATAGGGGATTCTGAGTACCATGAAAGATTTGACCCTAAATAAGAGAGAAGCATAAAAACTTCCCTCTTCACTGAAAGAGAAGATAACTTTTCTAAAAGTCAGTTTTGTTGATGGCACTTGGCTTTAAAACCAGGGTTGGGACATAGGGCAAATGCTCAAAGGTGTAGCCACATTTATTGAAAATTTGTTAAATTAACAGATCTTGTCTCTATAGTTTCCTAATGACTTTATTTAAACAAAATGGGCTCTTTGACACCTGTTTAAATGTAATCATATGATAACATCTTCAGGTAGCTGCTTTTCTGTTATTTCATTATTTGGAAAGGGAACTTCTGTCTAATGCCTCATTAAGATTCAGTGGAATCTTTCTTGCTTCAGTAATTTTCCTATTAAATTACAACTATTAGCACAAGTTTTTCACCCTAAAGGAAACCAATAAAATCACCCAAACTAATGAAGTTGTTTTCAGCAGGAAACACCTCGTTACGGGGGTACTTCTAATTACTGTTAAAATGAACTGGAACATACTATCTCCAAAAATAGGATGTCCCAGAGCTATAAACTAAAACCATAAACATCTGTGCAGCTCCTAATCTATTCATTTAACCTTTGTAATAGCAACAGAACCTCAATGAATTTTTAAACGCTGGTAAGCTTTACAGTAAATAGATATAAAATGTTGCTGAAGTAGAATTCAAATTTAAGTGGGTTCCCCTCCCCCCCCCCAAAAAAGTGTTTTGTTTGCTTTCTTAAAGAAAGCAAACAAATTCCTAACAACTGTCGTTTATTTTTCCCTGTATTGGTCTCATTTTTTCTTTCTTCACCAATTGCTTCATTTAGGTACCTCCATTGCAAGGAATTGTGATATAGTTTACATAGCAGAATGCATGAGCAAACTCAAAGTTTCTGATCAGATTTAATTAAAATAGCTTTTCCTTACTTAAGACATAAAGCTCGAACTGAGCAAATAAGCTAAGACTAAAGGATCTAATTTGAAAACCCCCTACTCATGGTCTAGATTTTAGATCCGGTGAGTAGTTCAGTTGACTGTGATGGGGTTGTTTAGGTGAGTAAGTGATACTCTGGTGCATGAAAGGAAAGAAGGTTATCATGCTCTTTGATGAGGACGTGAGAAGAGAGCATGCTCTGAGGCTAGGTGAGAACTTTTTACTTTAGAAAGCATTACTGTTTAAGTCATCCATGTGACCTGAAGTCAGAATAGGACCCGCAATGTTTTCACCCCATGGCTGAACAGGGGCCAACAGAAGATGGACAGAACGTCTCATCTAGTTCTTCAGTGTTTCTCCTTTTTCATCAGTTAGGTCTTGCCTGGGGACTGTTTCAACCAACAGTTCTTCATCTGCAAGCTGATCTCCTGTAGTCATTCTGACGTCTTAGTATGGATGCATCAGTTGAGACTGAGAGAGGGGCAACTGTCGTCAGCTTATTGGTGGTGGCTGAGCTCACTGAAGAGCACCTTATTGTTTTTTGGTTTGTTTTTTTAAAAACCTTGATCAACCAGATTTATTTTTTTAATTTTGTGTGTGGTGAAAATGAGATGCTTGAGTTGTTCTTAACTGGATATCGTCTTCTCATTAGTGAATCTAAGGATTTCAGTCCTTAACTATTGCTGTTTAAAACTTTTGTTTGTTTTCTGTATTGATTCTTTACAGTGTTGTGTGGTGTAAAGACCTTTCATGACATGGCTCTTTTGTGATGTTATCAGAGGGTGGCTGGCCCCAGTAAATGGAGTAGGGCAGCACCCCCCGTACCAGAGCAGGTGCTCCATTTAGCCAGTTAAGAGAGCTGGCCTGCACCTACGGGTATAAGGGATCAGGGAGACACCCTATCACCTACTGAGTCACAGCAGGCTGGTTCAGTCAGGAAGGGAACGTGAGAGCTACCAGAGAGCAAGGGACTGGAGTGGTCACAGAGGGAAGGAGAAGGTGGTTCCTAGAAGAAGGCTGATGGTGGGAGAGCAGCAAGAGGGAGCTTCTGCTGGCTGTAAGCCAGAGAGCCATAGCCAAGGGCCAGAGAGGGTTGAAGGCAGGGAAGCAGTGCAGAAACTTACCCGCTGACTTTTCAAGGGCTAAAGAGGCTGGACCCAGAATAATTGAGAGGATGGGGGAGTGAGAGATGCTCCCTTCGCAAGAATTCTCCTAGCGGACTGGCTGTAGGAGTTCCTGCTGAGAGAAGCTGGGTTGTACTCCAGTTGTAAGGGCTGTAGTGTCTGTCCAGGTACAAGGACAGGAGAGGACAGACAGTTGGGGCATGGTTGAAGGCACTTGGCTGGGGCATGGAGGGAGGGGGTCTCATGAGTTTGACGACTGCTTTGCACCCAGCTGAGAAACAGCTGTGTTTGGAACTCTTGTCACAGATTATGCATTTGTAAAACTTTAATCCCACAAGTGCTGTTCACATGAAGGCTTTTTGGACTATTTTTGGGAGACCCAGGAGGGAAACTGAGTCAAGCACACCTGTGATCTGCTTCAGGAAGGTTCGTCACATGTGACTGCTCTATGACCAGTTCCATTGTATTTGTCTGTACTGCTAGCCTTCTCTATACTTGCATGCGGTGAATTTTATCATCTTGTATTTAATGGACTCTCTGTAGAAATACAGTAGGAAAGTATCAGACTTTTTTTTTTCTTGGGGGTGGGGGTGAATCATTTGTGTGGAAACACAGCCATCTATTTTTATCCAAATCCAAAGTGAACTCATTCTACAAATAAAAGTATGAAAACAAATTGTGAAACAATAGTTAAGATTAAATTGTCAGTCACATAGAAAAACATAAACTGTTGAGCAATAGCCAA
>ML685867.1:1541760-1559852 GCA_007922175.1 Pelusios castaneus
AGCCAGAAAGGGATTAAGAATGGTGTCCCTAGCCTCTGTTTATCAGAAGATGGAGACAGATGGCAGGAGAGTGATCACTTGATCATTGCTTGTTAGGTTCACTCCCTCTGGGGCACCTGGCACTGGCCACTGTCGGTAGACAGTTACTGGGCTGGATGGACCTCTGATCTGACCCAGTACGGCCTTTCTTATGTTCTTAACTCTTTTTTAACAATGGTGAGAATTCCCTAGAGCTTTACTAGGAAGAATAATCTTAGTCTACAACAGGTTTTTTTTTTCTCCCTTCTGTGCTTCTGCTACTCCCCTATGTATGCCTGATACATAGATATGCTATTCTGGAATTTCAGAACACCAGATTTCTAGACTTTTTTTTTCCTAAAAAAAATGCAAAGGTCAGAATAGCCTAGTTTCTCCTGAAATGCATGTCACATATAATAAAAAGGATAACTGTGAGTAATAAATGTGACCCTCATGGTGTTAATGGATAAATATATTGTACTTAAGATGACTGAAAGGAAGGTGAGAATGTAGACTACTTTGCCACTGCAGCACTTACATGATTTTCACAAAGCATATTTATTTACAATTGTCACTTCTCACCAGATGGCTATATTAGGTTCCCACTGCGGAGATTTATGTTGAAAATGCAAATTCTGGCCAGCAGTGTTATGAACTGATAAGCACATCTAATTTAGATGCTTTTACAGCATTAAATGAAATTAACAGCCCCATTTCATCTCACTTTTGGTGAGGTTATTGTATATTACACTTTCCTTCCATGAAATGGGGTTATGTTGGTTAAAGCTCTTTCTTTGTTCGTTTCTGCTGTAAGGTAGCCAATAGGATTAATTCATGTTCTACATTATATAAGTATATTTAGGCTGAGGAGGCAAGGCATTTGTGTGTGATGGTACAAGAAATTTCTACTGAGCTTTTAAATCTGGTTGTGAAATCACTTGGATTACACTGTTAACTACTGCTTTACCCTGATAAGCAGCTATCAGCCTTTCCAGACTATGGTACCCCTTTCAGGAGTCTGATTGGTCTTCCATACCCCAAATTTCACCTCACTTAAAAATGATTTGCTTACAAAATCAAACCTAAAAATACAAAAATGGCAGAGCACACGATTACTGAAAAATTGCTTGCTTTCTCATTTTTACCATGTAATTTATAAAATAAATTGATTGCAGTATAAATTCTGTAGTTGAGCCTTTCTTTTTCTTTTGAGTCTTATCTGAAGACTGAGCCCCAGGCAGCAGGACTGAAGCATGTAACTTAGGGTATGGGGTCCCGGGCCTTCGCCTTGCCTGACTGCCTGTAGTATCAGCCCTGCACTTACAATCTCTCTAAACCTCTCTTGCAACCCCCAAGTTAAGAAATACTGATTTAAATGAGTTGAGTATCCCCAGGGGTGTGCATATCCCTGCTTGAGAACCACTAGTGTAAAGAATTCAAGTACACTCTGCTGGTACAAGGCAGGGTGATACAGGGGTGTGGTAGAATATTCTAGCCACATGCCCCTCTCTACTCCAAGATCTCAGACTGCATCTCCTCCGGGCCATACAGCAGTGGGGTGCACATCAGCTGGTTTCCCTTCTTGAAGTTCAAGAACAAAGAGCAAATCCTAGCCAACTTGCTGTCTGGGTTCTTAGTCCTTGAGCCAAATCAGGCACAGCAGGCAGGGAGTTAAGCATGGGTCCTCCATATCCTAGGTGAATGCTAGACTATTGGGGGTTCTGGGTGCTCTCCAGTGGTTAAAGTATAATTTGATGGGCCCTGGAACCCTCCTAATCTCCGGGCCCCCTTCTCGTATTGTCTGGGCCCCCTTCATGCATGTGTGGGCCCCAACCCAGGTAGGCATTTGCAACCATTTCTCAGTACCACATGCATCGGTTATCGCTCCATAAAAATATTTAAAATTTTATATGGCGTTTGTCTATAGCCATTATTGTCACAAACTAGCAAACACAATAAGTATTGTGATTAACAACGGTGGGGCGTAGGACCTGCCAGCAGCTAGGGCAGGGCGGAACATGCGTTCCTCCAGATTTTTCTATTTTTAGGGTCCCTGGAACTCTGGCCCCTCAAATTTGGTGGCCCCAGAACTGAGTTCCAGTGCATTCCCCCTTACTTTAACCCCTGGTGCTCTCTTTCATTTTCTGACAAACATTTTGTCTCAGTTCCTCACCAGCTGTACATATAGGAGCCACCCAAAAGACATGCATTTCATCGAAATGCAATAATTGCCTGCTTCAAAGTTAACCAGACTCCTTTGTGTGGGTGGGGTGGGAAATGTATCAAAACATTCCCACAATCTGAGATCATGTGGCTCACGCCATCTCCACTAAGAGGGCTAATAATCAGGAAGCTATTCTGCTATATCAATACGCTTGACAAGCTAAAAAATAGCTACAAGATTTCATGATTATTTTTGTGCAAATAACATTTAAGATAGTGTCAATACCCCCCCTGCTGTAAATTTGAAATTACTGTCTATTCTCCTATTTAGTTAAGTATACACTCTTTTTTGTTTGGTGGTTGGTTTTTTTTTTTTGCGCCAAAATCTATTTTGGTAGAAAATGCTTCAGAAGGATGTTTCTCAAAGTCCAGATGGCAACAATAATTTATCTTTAGCTTTAATGATTACATTCCCCAGTCTGATATTCTAAATCTATTTCCATGTGGTCATAGGAGTTGGAGCAATGCGAAAAACTGCTTGTTAGATCTTCACTTAGAAGAATGCAGTAGCTAAAGACCTACTGATATTTTGATACCTTTATTTAAGACTTTGGAATAGAGATGCTTTTGGAGAGGAGAGTCTGGAGCAGCTCAAAGAGGCAACAGGATTTGGGGCAGTTCCCTGGGAGATGGGGCAGGTAGGGGAGAAGATACCCCCAATGTTGCATGGAACCCATGTCCCCTGGAGATCCACATACCTGGCCTGAGGGGCCATGGAACTCAAAGATTAGTGCGTAGGACTGAATTTGCCATATCAGACTAACAGACCAGGTAAAATAAGAGGATAATTTCCTTGCATCTATTCCATAAATGGTTTTTATTGCTGCAGTACCCACAAGCTGTAACTGAGATAGGGACCCTGATGTACTAGGTGTCCTTTTGGCTGAGTGTTCACCCTCCCTGATCTCTAGTGTGTGTTTGTTAATCTACAGTTCTCCAACCTGTCACTTCTTTGCAGTGCTCTGGAACCACAACTGGGTGGGTTTTTTGTTTTGGTCTAGCTTTGACTAGCCTACGTTTGCAGTGCAGTTCTAGTGTTTTGAAAGAAGCAAATGACAAGCTCATTTTCAACTAGACTTTAATTGCTGACTTTGATTTACTGTGGGACACCTGATTTAATTGACACCTTTCTTTTTTCCTGGGTGCTGTTGGCAAATGTGTCAGTGATACCCCTCTACATTGTCTGTTTGCATTTACAGTTACATCTTTACAACAGTCACTTTTAAACTGTTCACGTGATAGTCACAATTGCTGAATCGGGGAAGGCAAGCAGGGCGACTGCTCTGGACACCAGTGTTCAAACAATACCACACTAGCATCCACTGTGGACATTTTAGGATGCATCTACACTGCAATTAAAAACCCATGGCTAGCCCATGCTAGCTGGCTTTAGGTTATGGAGCTTCAGCAAAGGGGCTGTTTAAACTGCTATGTAAATGTTTGGTCTCAGGCTGCAGCCTGAGCTCTGGGACCCTCCCACCTCTCAGGACTTAGAGCCTGGGCTCCATGCCAGGCCCAAAAATCTACACTGGAATTAAATAGCTGCACAAACCTGAGGCAGCTGGCATAATAATGGTTTTTAATTGCATTGTAGACATACCCTTAGTGTGTGCAAGCAAGGTCAACCCGGCTTAGTTAATCCACAACATTGGCACACAGTAGAATTTACACCCCAAGTGTTATGGGTTAAAGCATGGTATAGAAAAGCCCTTGCACTTATTACTTGGCATGTAAACTCTCTAGGGGCAGGAACATTCATGTTGTTATTTGTATACACATAAGAGGTCTACAGCAGGTATAGCAGACTTTCTGCTGGGGTAGGATTTGATCCTAGAAAACTTGTTCTACATTTGAGAGTGGGGTGGGGAACCAGTTTATAGTCTCATATGGTGATATCATTCTTTCCATTCCTCTGTCTTTGGAGGATGCTCAGTAGAAGTTCTTAAATGAGTCTGTAGGTCTCCTGATGACTTGCAGACTTGAGTTTTAAAAGAGCTGGCTGAGGAGGTTACTGGACTGTTAATGTGGATTTTTCAATAAGCCATGGAACAGTGGGGAAGTTCTAGAGGAAAACTAATGTGCCAATTTTTAAACAGGTAAATGGTATGATCCTAGGTAATTATCATCTATCAAGCCTAGGTAAGATAATGAAGTGGCTGAAACAGGACTGAATTGATTTTTAAAGAATTAAAGGAGGTTAACATAATGCAAATTAACATGAGTTTATGGAAAATAGATCTTATCTAACAATTTTTTATGAGATAACAATTTGGCTGGTGATGGTAATTGGATTGACAGAATATATTTGGCCTTCTGTAAGGGTTTGACTTGGTACAACGTGAAAGACAAATTGTATTTTATTGACCCTACTTCTGTTGGTGAGACAAGCTTTTGAGCTCATGTAGAGCTCTTGTTTAGGTCACTGATACCACATAGACATTTTGATTTTAAAAATCTAGAATATGAAATCCACATGGCATACATTAGATGGGTTAAAAATTGGCTCAGTGATAGGTCTAAATATATAATAGTAAATGGGCAGTCCTCATCAAGTGGGTTTGCTTCCAGTAGGGTCCCATGAGGATTGGTTCTTGGCTCTATGCTATTTAATATCTTTCAATGACCCAGAAGAAAGCACAAAGTCACTGATTAAGTTTGCAAAGACCCAAAAATTGGAGGATAGTGGATAATGAAGAGGACAAATCACTGATTCAGAGATCTGAATCACTTGATAAAGTGGGCCCAAGCAAATTATTTTTAATATAGTTAAATGTATATATCAGGGAACAATGCATGCAGGGCATACTTACAGAATGAGTTCCAAATGGGTAGCCGTGTTAGTCTATTGCAGAAAAACAGAGTATTGTGGCACTTTTAAAGACTAACAGATTTATTTATCCCATGAACTTTCGTGGGAGAAAATCCCACTTTGTCAGATGCTTTGAAGATGGGAAGATGGGAATCCTGGGAGTTCCCAGGGTGATGCTATGTCTGAAAGAACTGATGTGATCCTGGCAGACATAAACAGAGGAATCTTGAGTAGGAGTAAAGAGGTTATTTTACCTCTGTATTTGGCACTGGTGTGACTGTTGCTGGAACACTGGCTAGTTCAGTGTTCATAACTTAAGGAGGACGTTAATAAATTGGAAAGGGTCAGAAGATCCACAAGACTGATTAGAGAATTAACAAACATGCCTCTTAGTGATAAACTCAAGGAGCTCAATTGCTTTAGCTTAATAAAGAAAAGGTTAAAGAGTTACTTGATTATGGTTTATAAGTATATCCATGGGGAACACATTTAATAATGGGCTCATCAATATATCTGAGCAAGGTACAGTGCAATCCCACGGGTGGAAGTTAAAGCTAGACAGACTCAGACTAGAAAAAAAATAACTTGGACCAATTAACTAAGGGTTGTGGTAAGTCCTCCCCCACTAACAATTTTTAAATCAAGATGGGATGTTTTTGTAAGAGGTAGGAATCATTTTGGGAAAGTCCTATGGCCTGTGTTACACAGAAGGTCACAGTAAATGATCATAGTGGTCTCTTCTGGCCTTGGACTTCATAAATCAGAGGCTGTTGATGCATGTGCATTTACTATTTAGAAAGTTAAGCGTGCTGGATTGTAAATCATTCTAACCCCCATCACTCTTGTACTGGTGCTTTATGTATGGAACATGAATCAAGCTTTGCTTTTTCCCCCCTTGGGGGGTATTGAGGCTTGCTCCAGTTTGTGCTTTAAAAGATCAGACTGTTATTTATGCCTAGCCTTAGTTGTCAGTCTGGCGCAGTTTGCCCTGCAGGTACTGCACCTACAAAAACCTTTCCTTCCACTGAGAAGGGCTAGAGATTGCTGCCTCTAGACCTTGTCAGTTAGAGGAGAGAGTACCTCACCCCACTGTAGTGGCTGAACGTGCTGTAACGCTGTTCCTTTGCTCTAGGCCAAAGTGATTTAGGCTCTTAACTGTCACGGAAATCAACAGAAATGAGGCCCAATGCCACCTAGGTGCATTTGCCCTGGCTAGGCTGCCCATGTTGGATGACCTCTGCTCTGCCATGGCTAGACCCCACTGGACACTGCCATTCGTGAAGAGAAGTTCAGCTGAGTAAAGGGAAGCTGCCATCGTACTTGTTAAAGTAGCAGTTTAAACTGGTGTTTCCCCTAGTCCAATACTCCCTGACAATCTTGCTGTTCATCTGCTTGTATATCCTGCAACAGGGTGACTCAGCTGAGGACGAGGGTCTCCATTCTTCTCTGACTTGACAAGTGCACCTTGGCTGGGAGTGGAGTAGCTCTGGGGTCAGGAGATCATCAGACTTGAGAACTAGAAGATGGAAACCAGCTTATCTACCCCAACTGACACCTGGAGAAGGAGTCATGCTTCCAGGGAGAGGCTCAAAAGGAGAGAGCACTACCCTGTGGCAAGTTGCAGACCTTCCCTGGGAAGTGGGAAGCAAGGCCAGCTTGCTGACTTTCTGGAGCCAGTGGCGGGAGGCTGGAAGAGGCTGAGTTGTGGGACTGTGCATTGGAATTTTTAAGGACTACTTGGTATTGCCTGGGATAGCTAACAGGCTGCCCCCCACGTAGGGGTAATATTTGACATGAGAATATATGGTGGAGTTTTAAGATGTAAGAGGGAAAATGGAGGCAGCAACCATGGCATTAGTGTGCCCAGTTACACAGGGGTATTGTGAAGCCTCCCGTCACTAGGGTATCTGAGCACCTAAATATTTATAGACATGAAGTAGATGCCCAAATGGCCCATAAGCATCTAGTACCATCTGAGCCTTCATGTCTTTGTGCCGCGGGTAACGCCAGAAGTTTTTGGCAGAGCTGGGAATCTAATCCAGACCTCTGAAATCTGTCCAGAGCATGAATCACAAGGTCATCCTTCTTCCAAAATCAGGTAACCATATACACCATCAGAGGTCTCTCATGGAAATTACTTGTGGTTGATGATGGGGGCAGGGAGAAACCAAAGGCCTGATTCTCACTTACACTGAGACTTGTTTACACCACCGTGGCAATAAAAAAGGACCTTAAAGTGGATGTTAATTATAAATATACTTCCTTTAAAGTCTCTTTACAATAGCAGAGTAGTGTAAAGGGACCTAACATCACCAACCCAGTCTCTTTATCCTGTGTAAAAGGTGTGGAAAAGTGCAGAAGAGCCCTGAAAGATCTGTATTTCATGGGAACGGGAGAGGATTCCACCAGTTCAGACATTATAGAATAAAGCTGTAAGGCTGCTTTTTGAGGGGACCCTCTTCAAACTCTGGTATAGGGCGTAGAAGGGGCATGGTGGGGGCAGGGCTACAGCCCTGAGTTGTTCCTGAGTAGTCCTCTGAGCCTAAAAGCAATCCCTGAGAAGCTGCTGTAAAATTAGAGACACAGCTTGGTCTCTCTCCCAGAAAGTTACTTTTCTGGGACATATCTTGTAACCTCTACTTGAGTACTTAAAATCCATTGAAATCAATGGACTGTACATGTGGGTGAGTATGGAAGATGCCTCCTTTCCCCTTCACCTATAAAAAATAAACAGATTACTGATATAGACAGGTGATTGTTGGGGCACCTTGAGTTTGTGGGTTTTTTGTTTAAATTTTGGGTGGTAACTCTACTTCTGTTGGTAGGGGAGAGAGGAATAGCTCATATCAAATAATGTACTTTCTGATACAGGCAAGAGGCAATCTTTGTTCAGTAATCAAAAGGGAAAACAGGGTCAGAATTGACTTTTCGTTGCGCCACTGCTGCCCTAAGGATGATAGGAAGTTGCTGTCAGTCAGAAACAGCCCAGGGAGATATTCAATGTACGGAATGGGGAGGGGGATTTATTATCCCTTCCAGTGATCTACATGCAATCTCAGATAAAGTCAAAGGGGGCACAGCTAATTTAAAAAAAGAACAGTAAGAGATTTCTTCAAGCAGTTCAGGGAAAAATTAACCCACTTGCCCTTTATTTCATTTAGTATTATCTGTTCTACAAATTCTGTTGTGACATTTATCTCCTGCAGGCTTCTATCTCCAATTTACTAATACCAAGATTACTATACACCTTCTTTTCTACCCCCCCACTTTAAAGACTAGCTAGTAGCTGACAGTTAAGGACTCTAATTTGACAGCTCGGTGAAAGCTGATGCTGACAATTGTTGATAGTGATGCTGTATAAGAACTCCCTTGTGTCTGTAGCCACCATGTAGAGAGGTGTCTGCAGGAAAGAATTCCAAATGTTCTCCGCTAAACCAGGGTAGTACTTGTGCTGTCTCTTGTACAGTTAATCTGTTAAAGAATAGATCCAGAACAGACCAGTGGTAGTGTAGGGATTTTAAAAAAGTGATGCATCGTAATACTTGATTGAAATTAAACTTCTGTAGGAACAGATAGCTATTAGATCATGCCCAAAATGGGGGTGGAGGAAGGAAGAAGAATGGTATGTGGCGGGGGGGAGGGGTGTGAGTAAATTTTGCTTTCAATCACAGCAGCAGTGTCTGGATTAAAGTGTGTGCAGAAACTCCATAACAAAACTGGTGCATGTCATTTTCCATTGACAAAACGATGGATTTTATATGAACTTGCATTGTCCAGCAAGGTCCTTGGCAACGTAAGATGCACACTTCTAGGAGAAAGTCTGTGACTAGAGAATCTGCTGGTGTTCTTCTGGAGTGTAATTCAAGAGCGGATAGCTGGTGGCAGCCAGTAGTGTGTAGCCTGGGGCATGTAACTTGCTCCCAGCTGTGTTTTAAATAGCCAGAACTAGCCATTAACCACTAAAGCAGTGTAAAAGGCATCCCAGGTTGCAGAACAGAGGAGATGCTGCTATTCAGTGGTCCAGATTGTACACAGGATAATGTCACAGCCACTTAAAGGAATATCATTCTTATAGGGAAATGCAGAAGTACAATTAAGTGGTTTTCCTGAGCTGACACAGGAAATCTATGGGAAGAGTCAGTAGTTGATCCCCAGTCACTTGAGTCCTGTTCCTCTGTCTCAGGAAACCTTGACTCCAGATTTACACTAATAAATTGAGAGTAGGATCTAGTTCCCAATAGTTACTTCAGTGGGATACTCATTCTTTCATTGTCAGACTTGATATTTAAAAGTCAGTGGTCCTCTTCATAGGTCGTAAGTTCCAAAAGGGTAGCCATGTTAGTCTAGTATAGCAAAACTAACAAGGAGTTTGGTGACACTTTAAAAGACTAACAAATTTATTTATTGTATGAGCTTTCGTGGGAGAAAATTCCACTTCTTCAAGTGTCTGACAAAGTGGGATTTTCTCCCATGAAAGCTCATGTGATAAATAAATTTGTTAGCCTTTTAAAGTGCCACCAGACTCCTTGTTTGTTTTTTCATAGTGGTGGTTTTGACTGGGTACACTTTTTTCTGACTGAAGAATCGGATGAGGAAAGTCTAATCTGGACACAGGTTCTGATGTGTCATGTGAGTTGAGTGACTATTGTAGTAATGTTGGGAGGAAAAGGGTTAACACCCTAGACAATGAGTCCTAGAGAAGTCCCAGGACAGCCAATAAAAACTGAGTACAGGTTTTTGAATTGGAGCAGCAACCCTCCCTGTTTCCTGCTCTGCTGCTCCAGGTAACCAGGTATAGGAGATCCAGCGATGTCCATGCCTAGGCAGCCTTAATTCTGTAACCAAGCACGCTTGAGTAGACCAGGGAATGTGTAGCTAGATGCGTTCAGGGTATTTCTTTGTTTTGATTCTTTTTTGTACACCTCTGTGCTGAGCATATGTACATTCCCTGCCCCCCATCTTGTAACTACCCAAGTTAAATCCAAGAGAATCAACTCTGTGATCCTTAGCTGTTCTTTTAATTAAAGAACATTTATCCTTTTAAAATAAGTTTTGTTTCTGTGTCCTGAAAGGCAAGAGGTTTTGTGTGCATGTGTCTCAGACTGCACAGCCAGCTACTAAAGGGGATTCAGTCCCATTTTCAGTTTGTATTACAGCTGGGGTTCAGTTGCTCGACTGACAGAAGGAAGGAATTCCCAAGTGTTCCTTCCTGGGTTTTCAAGAGGTTTGCATTTGGGTGGTGGCAGCAATACCACTCCAAGGCCAGGGAATTGGTAGCCTTGGAGAGTTTTAAGACAAGGCTTTAGGGCCAGTAGTTTTAAGGCCTTTTGTGGGCCTCCCACCTTCTGCACTCAAAGTGCCAGAATGGGAAAACAGCCTTGACGACTAAGTTCAAAATGAGTTACTCATCCGCTTATTGTAATAGAGGAAGATTGGCTGAGTTCATCCACTTGTTTCTCTCCCCACGAGGAATAAACCATTAAGGAACCAAGCCCTTCTTGATAGTTTGGAAACTTAGAGCACTCTGCACCTGCTTTTGGCCCTCCATATGATTGCATTCCTATGAATACTTTTGGATATCTGCAGCAAAGATACAGCTACACTCTTCACACCAGTACACTTGCACAAAACTTTTATTCCTGGTGCCTTCTCTCCAAATATAGCTGTTTTTTCTTTTAGCATTAACTAACACTAAATGTTATCTAATTTCACCTAGTTAATGTTAATCAGAGGATACTAAGTGCTTGTAGTTCTATTTTCTGAGGTGGAGCACCGACCTTAGTTAACAGTATTAACTTTTAAGACTCCTTACTTGCTTGTCACAAAGGGCAGCATTTGTTCTCTAGATTTTGCTAGAGTGAAGTCTCTTCAAAACAAGTACACTTTTTAATGGTCTCTTGAGAAAATTTGACTTGTTAATATCAACTTTTTTTGCCTACTTAAAACCTAGGCTTTGCATATGCAAATCACATACCTAGATGTCTGTGTCTTGACAGATCCAAATTTCTGCATGATCAAAATCAGATAAAGTTGCACCTCTGCAAAATTGTGGGGTAAGCTTTTGAAAAGGTTTTTAAAAACCTGGTCCAAAGTGCTTCAGAATTGAGAGAGAAATGGAATACTTGATCTTCAGGACAAGATGATCCTAATTTTGGGGATCTCTGACTCTGGTCTCTCACTTCTAGCTGCTGATAGTAGATACAGAAAATATTCCTTAGTGATTTATAGACAACACTTTCACTCCTCCAACTGTGGATAAAGTCAGATTCAAATCCCCTCCCTCATGACTTTCAACAGCCCATAGACTGCTATAAATTAGCTGAATGGTTTTCCTCATGACCATTCAGGCTAACCAAAATGCACATCCCTTCCGCAGTTGTGGCCTACAGTTCTGTTCTGAGCAAAGTGAGCATGTTGAAGACAGAAGAGGTAGTGGAATCCTTGCTGACATCAAGGCAGCATGAATTCTCTTGCACTATTTGTCTTATACGGCCTGAGTCTGACTTCAGTGAGAGTTAAATCAGGCTCATAGCCATCCAATCTCCTTTTTAAATACATATACTAGCCAGCTGTTCAGTAGAAACTCTGTAATAAGATTAATTAACTTTGGATGCTGGAATCTATTTCCATTTGTAGAAACTCTTCTTCTGGTTCCTGGACTTAAATGACAACTTCTGCTGGCTCCCAGATGGACTACTGGCTAGAAGAGATTATCCAAGAACTGTGCCTTAACATAGGGAAATGCTATCTGGCTCTGGAGAAACCATATAGAAGAAGTAGTCAAAGAATCCCAAATGGCTGATATAATAACAGGCCAACATTTCTTGGCAAGTGGTAGGCTATTAGTCTGCATAACTAGATACTAGGATATTAGATACTCTGTATTAGTTTGCTGTCTCTCTTGCCGCAAAACTGTTTGAAAGGCAGATTTTAACATTTCTTTAGGCAGCCAATTTTGCTTACGTTCACAGCCTGTTAAGGGAAGGCACTTGAGCCCAGATTTGTAAAGTTATTAAACAATGCAGAAGGGATTTTCAGAAATACATTTCTGCATCTTTAGGCACATAAATAGCTTTACAAATCTGGCCATCATTTACCTCAGATGAGCTCATTATGAAGCTAAAATTCTCTAGCAATGTCTTGAACACATAAAAAAGATCTTTCTTTGAGTAGGGGTTTTTAAATCCTCCTACAGAATTGTATACTAAGGATCCAATTCTCACTGTTCTCTATGTTGGCCCAAGCATCCTACAGAAAAGGCATTCTTATGGAAAGGTTTTTTAGAGCAATGACTTTTGGCAATACATTTCAATAGAACACCACAAAACCCACAAAATTCATAAACAAGAAAAGTAGAAAGGTGACATGGAATATTCTGGTAGGGAAAATACATCAATTATAGGTATGAACCCTTTAACCAATAATTTGAAAGTACCCCAACAATTTCTGGGGTGAGAACCCATATTTGGGTGAGGAAGGATGAAATCATTTAATTTATTTTTAGAGGGGTATTAAGGTACATAGGCTATAATGTGTAAGTAAGAGGTATTTAAGACTCTAGAATTTGGTAAGCTATGATGCTTCCCCATCTCTCACTCTGAAACCATCTTGCTCAAGCCAAGAATCTTCAAGGACCTGTATTATTTTAATTTAGTTAAGTTTGTTAAGGTTATTAGAGCCTGCACTCCTCATCCCAACATCCTTGCCCTAAGGGAGTGTAAGTATAAGTAACTTTGTAAATTGCTTCATAGAATATATAGTTTGTTTCAGTCTGTCAACAAGTGTAAAACTTCTTAAAAATATTTTATTGTGTACTTGCTAATTAATACTTTTTGCCAATTTTAGGCTTATGTTTTTGGCAATAAAGAATTGTTATAAGTATTTTAAGAATCCTTGTAATTCTAATAGTTCCTTGGAGGGGAAGTCCATAGTAACTTGATTTAATCTGTGGCCAAATTTGAACTAAAACCCATATTTATAATAACCAAATTGACATAGCAATTATCTAAAATCCCAAAATCATTAAGTTGGGCTACACCCTTCTGAGGGGAGCAGTGGGGACAAAAATCCTATCTGGCTTCAAAATTAAGCTGGATAAATTTAGGGAGACGATAGTATAAGGGAACAACCTAATTTTACAATTAACTGATCTTTGACTAATAGTGGTAAATATGCCAATGGCCCGTAATGGGGTGTTAAATGGGTAGAGTTCTGACTTGGTGAAAAGAATTCTTCTTTGAGTGTCTAGTTGGTGAGTCTTGCCTACATGCTCAGAGATTAGCTGATCACCATATCTAGGGTCAGCAAGGGATTTTCCTTCAGGGCAGATTGGCAGGGGCCCTAGGGTTTTTTGCTGTCCTTATAGTATGTGGCATGGGTCACTTGCTGGTGGTTTCTCTGTTCCTTGAAGTCTTTAAACCATGCACTGATTCAATGATAGGTCAGGTGTCTATTGCAGGAATAGTCAAGAAGTTCTATTGCCTGTATTGTGCAGGAGGCCAGACTGGTCTTTTCTGATCTTAAAATCTATGAATAATACAAAATGTTAAGGCCTAAACTATCTCTTGAGATCAAGCTTTATAAATATGGCACAATAGGCCATGCATGGTATTAAGGACTTGCTCATGTAAGTGGATGTAGGAAGCTGAGCTACTGGGTGCGAGACATGGGCAACGTTATCAGGTGTTGAGATCCACCTTCTGACTCTAGGGACACATCATGTATTAGGCTCATCCACGGACTGCCTGGGTAGTCTCACTCTTATTACCTGAACTCTGATTGGCTAAATTCTCAAATTATGAACTTACTCTGCAGCTCATCGAAGAACATTGATCTGCCCAGTAGCTATCAGCCCTTGCTTCTGGGTGGCTTCAGGTAAAAAATAAATGGTCTTGCTCTGCATCCTTCCTGGAGATGTCAAGGTTTGGTTGCCATAAACTATGGATGAGTTTGTAATTAGGACCAGTGAATTCCAGCAATGAAGAGATTCTTAAATAAATGAAGTGCGTATTCTCTTTCATCCTGTTCAGAAGATTTCATTGACATGAGTCCCAATGGGATTTTCTGTTTTACAGTTAGAATTTATACCTCAGGAAATGTCATATAGCAAAACAAAAAGCTATAGCAAACTGAATAGAAATTCATGTCTGTTTTGTACCTTTGTCAGACAATATTGCAAAGATAGCATTAGATGAGAGGAAATCTAGAGGGTAATGACGGTAATGTGAAACTTAAACTATATGGCTGCAGTACTCATTTCAATGCATCTTTTAGTCAGAATCTTAAGAACTCAAGGATAAAGAAACATGTTGACATTGCACAATGTTTCCGTAACAACCATTTTGTTTCAGCTTGACTGACAAACAGGAGGATTTAGACTCTTCTCTGCCAAGATGTATGATTGAATTGACTCTTTTGAGCAATTGATTAAGAACTGGCCTATTCTGATAATTTGTGAAGAAAGTTGTGACAAAAATAAATTGATCTAATCACAACCAAAGTAGTGAACATCAGACTAAAGAGAAATATGTAGGATATACTGAAGCCTATTTCCACAGCTTTGGACAAACTGCAGAAAGACTTCTGTATTGATGATACTGCTGAAATTTGGGAAGAACTGCAAGAGACATTGAAGATATAAATAACTAAAGTTAAATTGCAGGAAGTAAAGAAGCAGATAGATCAAACACTTACTCCACCCAATTTTCTTGCCAATATTTTCATCCTCAAGTAGCAGGATAGATGTTTAGCTACTGAAGATGCTACGACATGGACATCTAATAATCACCCATCATTCATACCAGCCATAATACATTTTGAGGCTGCACATGAACCATTCAAGCAGTACATTTTTGCTGATGATTTACAGAAAGTTGCACTACTAAACTGCTGAAAATCACTAGCTAAGCACCTGGAATGACCAAGAAATGCTAAACCAGTTTTTAAAGAGAAGGTGGTTGAGGTAATATCTTATTGGACCAACTTCTGGGGGTGACAAGTTCCAAAGAGGTAGCCATGTTAGTTTAGTTCAGCAAAACAGACAGAGTCCTGTGGCACTTTTAAAGACTAACACATTTATTTAATGCATGAGCTTTTGTGGAAGACAATCCTACTTCATCAGATGCTTGAAGACAGAGAATTTACAGAATGGGAGGAAAGTAAATGCAGGGAAGTATGTCATAGGATCAGGTCAGACTTTTTCAGCAAATCAAAGCAATTGTTTGATTCAACCATTGGAGAACAACATATTAGAAGGTGGAAATGTTGAGATATGGGAAAGTCACTTACTGTAATGAGAGAGCTTGTTCAGATCTCTGCTCAAGCCCAAGGAATGCTTCTGTGGTTGAGAGAGACAAGACTTTGGGATTAAACAGAACTCTTCTTCAAATTTTGAAGAACCTGAAGGGCAGTTCCGTACGCTTGTCTTTCATCCACAAAAATTGGTCTACTAAAATGTTCCTTCACCCATCTTGTATCTATAATATCCTAGAACCAACACAACAAACCAGCTTTTGACAGCAGTACCTCTTCAGGCACAGAAGGCATATTTTCTTTATTTGGACTAATTAATTCAAAGTTGAGAAATCAATTGGGAGTTGAAAAAGTAGGATAACATGTTTCTTCTAGTCTAGGAATAAAAATGATCGACTAGTTTTGAAAGTCTGAAGGACAGCCTAAGTAACAAGGGCTGAGTCTCATTTTCAACAGATTCAGGTAAGTAAGAACTTAAGCGTCAGCCATTTTCATATAGGCATATTTGAAAGTATTCCGCGGCTGACCTGAAATGAGTTCAGTTCCCTGACTAAAGTTAATCCATTTTGTTCCTTTAATAAATAATTTAGTTGTAAATATGAAATGTTTTGATAAGTTTGTCAGGCATTTCAGGTTGTTTAATAAAATTATATGCTTTAATAAAATTCCAGTTACCTGCCTAACAGCTTGAAAGAAATCATGTGCAAAAAGTTAATTTATCTAGTAAATAACAAATTTATTATTTACTTTCTAGTATACTAAAAATATAAAATTAAGAATCTGAAAATATTAAGCCATACCATTGCTTAAATGTATTGTGTATTTTTCTAACTTTCAAAAAGCTATACCAAATCTAGAGTAAAGACTCTATTTAGCTGTAAATATCTTTTAATGGTTATATAAGTGATTACCTTTCTTTAAAAAATAAAGCTGATGAGAATTGATGATTTAAATGGAGGCTTTCTATTTGGTGATTTAAATCAATCTACCCTGAAATTAATTCAGCTACTGATATTAACAAAATATCATTAAATAATCCACAGTCATGCTCCCAAACTAGATGACCAGACCGAGTCATAGTTTATATCCTTTCCAAATTCTTGAAGAGGAGGGGTAACTTTTAAAATGAGTCATGGTGCATTAGTATAAACTTCTCTGCAATTGGGGAAATATTTTCCTACATTAAAAACAGCAAGCTAAAGAAACTGTGCTTGTATTTTATTTTAAGTAAACACATCTGCATCTTGGGCTTTCTTCACACATTGTCAATTGCACAGCACTTCAAGCCCAGATTAATATTTAATTGATTCCCTCTCTCCTCACAGTTGGCAGATGGTGTGTTGCAGATCAGGCTATGTGCCATGCCAAGGTGCTGGTTGCTTGTGAACAAATGCTGTTACTCTGAGTTTATTCCCTTTGATCCATACACAACTTGAACAAAATGCAATAATCAAGAGCTAGCTTATCCCTGCCACCCCTGTTATGGCATTATCCATGAAGCAGTAGTAAGTTGTTTGGGGTTATCGTTGTGTTTTTACAGTGCCTGTTACTGAGCTCCATGTCTAGAGGCGCCTAGGTGGTGTTATAATTCAACTAATAAAGGACAGGGGGAAGGATAGGAGCAGGAACAGCCAGTTGGACTACTTCTGAAGAGCCATTGCCTTTGCAGAACCAAGGAGACCTGAGAGTTTCTTAATTAACCAGCAAATACAATGCTTGTATGGCTTGTGTTTAGCTGAGGCACGAGAGAGCACTACTCAAGTTGTGTAATGGGTATGACTGTTTCTGTACTTTGCATGTTGTTGCTTCTATCCTCTAATTAAAAGGGAAGGTAACATTAGTTAAAAAGATGAACTATGGTAGAAGCTTAAACTAATACACTGATCCTTCCTTTCCTTGTCTAGCAGGGTGCTGAAGGGGTTAAAAGCCCAGGAAAGAAAGTAACTGATAGGGACAGGAGGCTGCAGGACCAATCAGGGCCCAATAGCCTGTATAAAGGGAAGGCTGCAGCCCCTGCTCTGAGCAGTTCTCCCCTTGAGAAGAGGAGGGGACTTGAGATGGGGCCGGAGGGCACTGTTGGCTGGGTTGTAGAAGACAAGACCCCCAGACAGCTCACTCGAACACTGCTGGAGTTTGGCTAGACTGCAGCCTTGGTAGAAGGGTGACTGATACCTGGGGGGATGTGAGTATGGCCTAGGCCCTAGGGTATGTGGTGCGGTGCAGGCCAAACCAGAGTGAGGGGGTTGAGGCAGCAGGTGGGTTCCTGGGCTGGAGCCCAGAGAAGAGGGTAGGCTTGGGTCTCATCTGCCTCCCCTTAAGCTGCCAGTAGCAGGAGAGACTGTGGGTGAGCAGTGAATGGACAGAGCCCACCACTGATACAAGTGGGTTGGCCAAAATTGAACTGTATCCAGGAAGGACTGAGTGAAGGGACTCAGCTGGAGGGCTGAGGTCCTGCCAAGGACTAGAGAGACAGAGATCTGTGGGAGAGATGGAGAACTGGCTATGGGAAGGGGCAGTCACTTGAGCAATTCCCCCGTACCAACACATGGGGTGCCTGTCCACCAGGTCGTGTGTTGCAACACTGTTGCACTCAGTATTACCTTTCCTATGCCATGTAAAAATAAGTCTGCCACTCTGTGACTAAGCTGGCTCCATCCAAGCACTCACTTATGGTCTGAAGTCACTCTGCCTCAGTCTCCCTCTTTAGCTCAGAGCCCCTTAAATCAAGCTACCAAATAAATGATTCCACAACTCCCCTCCTTGGGCTGAATTTATTAACATAATCTCAAAA
>ML685867.1:1564852-1609167 GCA_007922175.1 Pelusios castaneus
GGGGGCAGGGCCGCACTGGAATGGTGCAGCAAACCTCAACGTTGTAAAACCCAGAGCATATAACCAATTCCACCCAGCCCTATAGCACTGGAGGTGCAGGAGGCATCCCTGTGGGGTGACTCTCTCTCAAATTGAGGCCCCCTCCCACAAGGCCTCCTCCCCCCCCCCCCTCGACTATTTCCTGGGTTGAAAAAGGCCATCAACATTTACAAAAGAGCCTGAGCCTGAAGAGGTTGAGAACCACTGAACTAGATCATATCTTCTATATTTAAGTGGGCTATATGATCATAGGGTCCAATTCTCATTCTATGAGTAGAGCCTTTCAGATCTGATGTGGCTGCGGATATCTGCAGATCCAGTGTTGTGGATTGGAGGTCAGATGCAGATTCTATTTTTATCTGCCCAGGGTGCGATCGCTGCAGCTGCTACCTTTACCGTAGCTGCGGAGAGCAGTGAGCAAGCAGGGAACAAAGGAAGCGCTCCAGCCAATCCCAGCTCAGCTCTGTTTGTGGTCTGCCCGCCAGAGAGAGTCACTCATGGGACCCCATCTTAGCAGCTGGTCCCACCTCTGACTTCCAGGAGTCCCAGCAACTCCCTCCTCCCCCTGCTTCTATAGTCAGAGCAGGAACTGCGGTGAAGTGAGGGTGGTGTGGATGTGGATGGACATAAAACCCGGCATGAGGATCCCGGATTGGATGCAGGCTGACATTAAGCGGATGCGGATCCACATTTTTGTGTCTGTGCAGGGTTCTATTTATGAGAGCTTTAAAGAGCATCTAAATTAGAAGCCTGTTCATGGATCATGGTACATCCATCAATTGTTTCTTGCAAATAGTTCACCCAGCTGCAGTTATCACTGTGACTCAGCAGGCTGAACTAGTGAAGAGCAGCAAACCAAAAGCTATTGCTTACTTGCAGGAATCCCAGAATGACTGTTTCTCAGCGTTTGAACTTGCAGTGAACTGCCTGCTCTGATAGGCTTTATCTTCAGTACAGGAGAATATACCGTATAAATGTAAATCAGTAATTAGATATTAGTGCTCTTGAAATGTGATTTATTTTGGAGAAAGCTAAGTTCTAGTAAAACAAATATACTGTTAGAAAGCTGACAGAAGATAAGTGGAGTCTTGGTAGTTTCTTATATATTTTTAAGCAATGACTTTCAAATGAAATTGGGTACTTTAACTAGATCTTTAACTCAAGACTTACTTGACATTTAATTATATGAATTGCATGTTTTTAGGCTGGCAAATTTAGACAAGCTTGGGTATTAAGTATTCTGTGAAAAACTGAATGGAGAGTTATCAGGATTCTAATATTTATTGATCATCGCAATCTGGCTGTTTTCAGCAGCCCAAATGCATTCCAGGTAAAGCTGATATTAAAAGTCATACAGCCTTTTATGTAGCTTTATAACATGTGCTATCAAGTGACACCACTGTGATCTACTTGTGTGATTTTCAAAATTGGTTATGTCAAAATCAAAGGAAATTGCACTGAATAATATTCATATTCTAGTGCTAGTTGTGGCTATTCATTCAAATATTTACTGAGCTATCTCCTCCCAGCACTCATTTGGAATGAAAGCCTTAAGATTTAAAACTGTCCTAAAAAAGCCTGCAGTTTTAATCAAACTGTGCTTATATTATACAAAATGTTTGCATCATTTTATCTAAAAAATTTGCAATATACAGTATCTTTAGTTATTTCCAGGATATTATAGAGAAGCAGTAGAGGTGACAAATCTTTTCAATTTTGTATTCACATCTTTTCATTTTGGCTAGTTTAAAAATCAAACTGACTTTAAGCTTGGTGTATAATTTTACAATCCAGATGCAATTTGTTAGAAAGACGAGTATAAGTATATTATAGCTCAACAAAAGAGAACTATTTTAATTGTTTAAAATTGATGATTTGCTATAACTTAAAGTAAGAAAGACTTTGTTTTAGGCAGTGGTATTTTGTAAGCAGATGGTCCTGCTTTTGAACTAAATCCCAGATAATGCCTCAACTGCTGCTAAATGTTTCTGGTCAGTCTGGCAGAATACACATGATATATTCCCCCAAAATATCAGCTATATCTTGATGGTCCACTGACTCAACTAGAATGAGTCATTGGTTACATCTACACTCAAATAGGAGGTGTAATTTCCAGTTTGGAGTGACATGTGCATTGACTTTGACTGAGGTAGCATAGTAAATATGGCGAGGTAGTCATTGTGGTGTGGGCAGCGGGGAAGTTGGGTTGCCCTGAATATCTATCTGGAGTCCAGGTGGGATTGTGCTTTGAACCTTTAAATCCCCCCAGATGGTGGGGTGCTCAGCTACTTTAGCATTGGATTATATGGCCTTGAGTCTGAGAATGTGCCTTAAACTCATTCGATTAACAGCCATTATAATACGGTATCCAGGTTTTTAAAGAAAGTTGAAAAGCTGGAGAGGGTGTTAAGAGTTACAAAAAACATTTGAGGGATGGAAAAAGCCTTCCAGTGAAAGATTTAAGGATCTCACTGATGCATGTTTGTCTGGCTGGTCAGCTTCGCTGGCTGGTGTAGAGATGGGGCAGGATGTGCTGTATCCTAAGAGAGGTGGCCAAAGATAATTGCAGTTTCATAGAGCAGGGCTGAGCAGGGTGAGGGGAGGTGTGCCAGAGGCTGCAGTGTTCTGGAGACTCTCATAGCATGTCAGCCTCTAACTGCTGCCAGCTGGGGTACTGCCATGGCCAGCTTGCCTTGCCCTGCTCAGCCCTGGTGCAGGGTGAGGAAAGCTAGTGGCAATGGTGCTCCGGCTGGGAGCAGGGTGGTGTGCTGCCAATTTTTGTCGACACACCTTCCTGCTGTTCAAGACACACTTTTGTGTCGTGACACAGCAGTTGAGAACTGCTGACAGAGAGGAATGCACTGGGGGAAAATGTCTTGCTTCCATCCATGCAGCAGAAAGACATAATGTGGTCTGTGGTGTGGTGCCTGCCCTGCACTGGTTAGGAAAGGGTAAAGAGGCCCCTGGGGGAGTGACATGCAAGGTAGTCAATAGGAAAGGACTGCAAAGCAGCCAAGCAGGGCCCAGGAGGCCGACATAAAACAGAGCTGCAGAACAGAGCAAACAGTGACTTCCATGAGCTTGAAGAGGGGGGACTGACAGCATCCTGGACAGAGCAGTGGCTGGCTGCTGGGGTCAGCAGAGCTGAATTCCCTGAAGAAAGGGTGGAGAAGCCACTGGGGCTGTGAGGAAATGGCCCAATGAGGTCAACTGAGGTACTGGAGGAAATGCAATGGAAGGCTGCCACGCACAAGGTTCCTGGGCTGGGACATAGAGTAGTGGGTGTGCCTGGATCCCTCCCCACCTCCCTGTTCGCCATTGGACTGGTGGTAGGTCTCCCAGCACCGAAGTTATTCCACAGCGGTGGGGCCTCTCAGCAGGCCTGACAGTGGCCTTTACTGGGAATGAGAGCTGCCTTCCATTAACATAGCTGACTGTTGCCTGAATTTCCATAAGCTTCAATTCAAAGCTTTTATATTGTAAAAGTTGATGCTTGTGGAAGCTGCTAGATTGATAGCACTGAGGGCCAAAGTTCTCTGTCTAGTCAACATGGAGCTCCAGGAATTATAATGCAGGCTTTCCCGTGCTGCCCCACTAATGTGTGTCAAACATTATCTAGAGGATTCACTTCAAGTGGTGAGATCCCATTTATTCCGTGGCCCTGCCAAGACAGAAGGCCATCATAGTAACCACAGCAAGTGTCCTCTGTCAGTTATCTGACTATAAAAAAAGATGTTGGATAAAACATAGTTAACACTTGCAGTAAGTGGATGTCTCTGGACCAAATTCTGTCCTCAGTAATCCCATATTTGCATCAGTTTAAGGGCAGAATTTGGCCCTCACTGTGATGGTGGTTGTTCCACAGTACAGATGGCAGCAAGTTTTGGCTGTTATTGGCCTGATCTGATGCCCATTAAGTCAAGAGACTCCTACTGACTTCAGTGGGCATTGGATGGGAGTTGATGTGAAAGTTGAATAACCCCCTGAGTCATCCAGCATCCACATTCCCTTCCTCCATGCATTAGAGAACCAGAACCAGCACAATATTACTGCCAGGAGCTCTTATCTATTGATTTTGTTGACAACACTTTCTATTTCTATGCTCAGTGTTGACTGTTCTTGTTTAGCAAAAGCCAAAAAATCTCAGACAAGGTTTTGGGTAAGGGTTATTGCACTTCCATTATTTCTTCATGACATCCATATCTATCAAGGCTCTGAATGGGGCTAATCATTCTCTCAGTTCAGTCTCCTGGTGACTGCTGCTACTCAGGCTTTTCACATATCTCATTTTTTATCAATGTTCCTCCTGGTACAACTCATTAGGGTTCAGCTAAATATATTCTATTCTGTTCTTTCTGTCACATTGTAAAGTCTTTGCTTTCTCTTTTCTTCCCTTTGGAAGCAAAATCCCAGACTTTACTGATGGAAAGAGCTGTTCAAAGGAAACCATTTGCTGTGCACATGAACAAGAAGTTTCATTGGTTCTGCAGAGCCCAGGAGATATGCTGTGTATTCTTGAGCATCACCACCAGGCTCTTCCTCTAGTAATGATTTAGCCATATGCAGATATCTGTCATAATACAGGATTCCCCCTCTGAGGCTGTGCCTCTATGCAGTGGTTTTCTTTATGGAACCACAGAGCCATTCACAAAGTGCTAGATTAGGACAGATTTTTTTTCTCCCTTCAAAACAAAAATCTTTCACATTTAGACTAAAAGTGAGAATGTTTAAACTGTTGATATTTTGCACTGGGTTTGCCACATCTGCAACTGGGACTTCTCAAAGTCTCTGATGAAAGAACAGGTAGAAGGAATTCTAACCTTTTACAAAGGGTATATTAAGTAAAACAAATGGAAATTATATTTGTAAAGCTATTCACTCAGACATTTTGTCTAAGGAAAGGTAAAGTTCAGATCTATCTTTGGATAAGAAACCCAGTGATTTTTTTGGTATATATTCTATTTTTGGGGTAGGGAGTGATGAGAAATTGGAAGGATTAAGGGGTCATTTTCCTCAGGACACATCTTCACTGATGGTGGCAAATTCGCTGCCATCAAATAGATCTTTCCAGGTCAATTGAGCAGTCAGCGAAGACCTATTCAATGATCTAGAAGTCAACGCTTTAATCTTCCCCCACCTATGTAGTGTAGAGCTGCGCTGACAGGAACGCAATTCCTGTCAGCACAGTGCAGTGAAGACACTTTGTAGAAGACCATTTAAGAAGCTGATGGGAGTTACGCAAGCTACTTTGTTAGCTTGTATAACTCCTGTTGAGTGCCGCAAAATTTTAAGATAAGTGTAGCCCAAGGCTTATTGTGGGAAGACAGTATTAAAAGCTTTACTAAAGTCAAGATATATCATATCTTCTGTTTTCCTACATTCACAAAGCCAGTCATCTCAACATAGAAGGCAATCATGTTGGTCAGGCATGAAGTGTCCTTGGTACCATGCTGACTGCTCTTGATGACCTTCCTTTCCTCCAAGTGCTTCAAAATGGATTCCTTGAGGACCTGTTCCATGATTTTTCCAAAGACTGAAGTAAGGCTGACTGGCCTCATTCTGTAGTTCCCTGGCTGCTCCTCCTTCCCTTCCTAAATGATGGGTATCTTTTCCTAGGAATCTGGGACCTCCCCCAATCGCCACGAGTTTTCAAAGATAATGGCCAATGGCTCTGCAATCACATCAGCCAACTCCAGCACCTGTGGATGCATTGCATTCAGCCCCATGTACTTGTGCATGCACAGAGGCTGGAGAGATACATGACAAAGACAATACAAATTGAGCTCCCTGGCTCAGGTGGAATAAAGGAAATAACCTTGGAGGGGAACCTTGGCCCTTGGAGGGGAACGCCACAAGCACAATCTCACTCTGTCAGATGCATGAAGTAGAAGCTGTAGTATGTCAGGTGTATACATACATACAGAGAAGGGAGGGTCACAAAGGTAATTCAAACAATTAGAGTGATAGTCTGCTAGCCTGTCTCAGCAAAGCAAACAATTTTTCATTCAAACAGTGTGGAAGAGGGCCTTGTAACAGCAATAGCTAAGAAGGTGAGAATGTCAACAGAGGGGAAATTACCTTTTGAAATGAGTTTGCCATTCCAAATCCCTATTCAGATACAATGAGAAGGTGTCTAGCTTGCATATGAACTATTTTTAAAGGTTTTTTTTGCTGACGTACTGTAACTAGCATGTTTGTTACAAAATGTCCAGGTAGATTGAAATGTTCCCCTATTGGTTTTTGAATGTTACCAGTCTTGATGTCTGATTAGTATCCATTTGTTCTTTTGCACAGACAGAGACACTCCAGTTTGGCCAATGTGGATAGCAGGGGGTTGACTTTAGTGGTGGTCCCACCTGACCCATTGTCAGGGCCGGGGGAGGGCATCTTGGTTCTGGGGTTCAATAGATATAGGCAGACTTGCTGGCAGAACTTGGAACAGAAACTCAGGGCTCATGCCAAAGGATGTGTGGGTTCATGAGCCACCAGCCATGAAGTGCCAGGAGTGTCATCACACTCAGGTGTGCTGAGTGGACCATCTCACACTGGAGGGTCTCCTGATGGTTCCAGATGATAACGTCCAGAGGCACTGTCTCCTGTTTTGCTGGTCACGATGACAGGAGTGAGCCATCTATAGTTTCTACCAGGTTGGGGACAGTTTTGGTTGAGCTCGAATACCTGGGGCTTGGGTCATTTCATCATTGGTGAAATTGTCTGTGGGCCCAGAATCCACCAGTGCCCACTGTGGTGGACTTTGGAAGGGTTTCCCCTGGAACATGGAGGTGAACCTGGACCTTAAGGTGCAGGGAATGCTCCCCATGCCTGGGGTATGTCTCAGTGAGAAGGAGTATGACTTGGGTTGGCTCATTCTTAATCTACTTGCATAGCCTTTACTGGAGGTGGTAGAGCTGGGCTGCTTTATTTCTTTCACTGTCAGAGACTAGACATTTGAAAGTGTGTGAAGTAGGAAGAGGCTGGTCCTTGCCCCTGCTGGAGTATCAGCATGCTCTGCTGAGCATGGTGGGACTCCTCCAATATGCAGAGAATGCTCGGAGGAAGGCATCCCAGCTCTCCAGCATCATGCTCACTCATTTGAGTAGGAAAGTGGCCCACTTTAACACAGCTTCTGTCAGCAGGCTCATAGTGAGTCCTACTCTCCCTTGATTGGTAGAACTGGGGTGGAGCAGAAACAGCAAGCAGCATTGGTCAACAACCCCCCTGAATTTTTGACAGTCCCCATTGAAATGTTCTGGGATGGAGACTGAGTCCAGTTGCATGGGCGCAATGTGTGCCCATCGTGCAGTGTTCTCATCCAGCAGCTGGGCTGCCTGCTCTTGTAGTGTCCAGTTCTCTGTGGCATGCTGTCCCAGCTGGGCCTTTCTTACCATGTTTCCCTCATGGAACTGGGGGTTGACTGATAAGTGGGTTCCAAGTGTGGGGAGCTCCTCCTGTGTGTGGTCAGCCAGTTCAGGCATCTCTAGTAACTTCTGGGACTGTTTGATTAGGAAGTGGCCATGTTCTCTCATGGTAGTCCTTTATCATGGGCTAGGGTGGTCCAGGCAAATTGTCAGGGCACCAACAAGGGCAGTGAAGACAAGCAGTCAGAGTGGAGGCAGAGGCGTTGTTGTCGTCGGGCTGGCAGGGCGCCGGCCCCGGGTAGAAAAGCCTAAGCCCCGAATCTATTCAGGGGCCCAGGAACCCAGACAACTCTGGCGGAATGCATGTTCCACTCTGCCCTGCAGGCAGGCTGCTGCTCAGCTGGGAGCAACGGCCGCCAGCCGGGCTGGGGAGTTTTCAAATCTCCCGCCCTGAGCATGCTCCAAAAGAGCATGTTCAGGGCGGGAATGGCCTCCTGGCCAGCCCAACGCTGGACGCCCCTGCAGCTCTCTGGCCAGGTAAGTTAGGGGGGCTGGGCGGTGGAGTTCTGGGGAGCTGGGACTGGGAAGGCTGGGCGGGCTGGGGAGCCGGTAGGGGCCGGGCAGGCCAGGGTGCAGTGTTCCCTGTAAGGTGCGTGGGTTCTACACCCGCGCAGGCTTCCGGGACCCCTGCACAGCCCGGCAGCCTCCCAACCCCGGTGGCTGGACTCCTCCGGGGCTGCTGCTTTGCTGCGGCAGCCTCTGCAGTCCCTCCCCCTGAGCCCGAGCCCGGCGACTGGGCTCTTCCAGGGCTGCCTTGTCGCTTTCTTTTCTTTTCCTTTCCTTTCCTTTCCTTTCCTTTCCTTTTCTCTTCTCCTTTTCTTTTTTTCCTTCTTTCTTTCTTCCTTCTTTCTTTCCCTTCTCTCCTTTCTAGGGGTGTGGCCTAGCTGGGGGGGGGAATAACAGGGGGTGGGGGTCACAGCCCTGGATCTTTTTGCTATCCAGCAACGCCCCTGAGTGGAGGTAAACCTGAGGTGAGGAGTAGCCAAGGATTTTGTAGTCTGGTTCAGGCCAGAGTTATACCAAGATTGAGAGTCCAAATCAGGTTTCAGGGTCTGAGTCAGGAGGGGAAGTCCAAATCAAGCCAAGGCCAAACCAGGAATTCAAGAGCAAGGCACAGGAATGGTTGTGGCCCACTACAGAAGACCCATGCTGGTGCCTGGAATGCCCCTTGAATTTACATAGGGCAAGGAGCCAATGAGGAACCATGGGACTGCTGTCTGTCAAACGCTTGAGATGCAATTTTCCATGGTCTGTGTTCACAGCATCTCCTCAGAAGTGGAGCGCCAATTTGGTTACAGCTGCTTTGGTCGGCAGCCTGGAGGTGTAATCTACCTGATAGCTCTACAGGCCTAGGTTTTGGGTCTGTGAAGGCTTGCACTCAGCTTCTAGTCTGCAATTGTAACCCATATGCCTGAAAAGGCTATCTCTTGGGAGACCTGCTGAGGGTGGGTTACTGTTGTTGGGCAGATTAGTGACCAACAACTGGAAACTTCCAGTAGCAGGGAGTGGTAGCAATTTGAGCATGCTCCACAGTGTACCCTGCTGGTGTGATCAGTCAGATGACTGGAGAGCAGCAGCCTGAGCAGACAGCAGGCAGGAGCTGCCTTGAAAGGAGACCATGTGCTCAGTGTTCTGGAGAGGAGCTGAGCCAGGAGTGAACAAGATGTTTTCTCCATGTAAAGGAGTTATTTGCACCAGACCTTGCAGACATGCATATGGGACTGAGGGCTGGTTGCAGAGGAGAAGAGAGAGCCTGCATGTAATGCTACAGAGGATCCCAGCAAAGAAAGAAGAGGACAGCTATTTCCTGCCACTCCAGCTTCCACACTGGAACAGAGACTGTAGCTGAGAGTTGGGTGAACTCCACACAGACTTTGGGACTCTTGGGTATCTTTCATGCAAGGGATTGTTCTTGGTTAATTGTAGTTTGTTTTCTTAGGTTAAGGTTCATTTAGTTAGTAGTTAATAAAGTTCATTGTTATGTTTAATGTAGTAGTATTTTAATGTGTGAGTGTAGCTCTGAGCAAGCTTCGCTGTGAGTCCTGTACAGACTGGATCCTGGGTCTCCAGCTGCTTTTCTCCACAGGGGTTGGGGTGTATTTCTGTGGGGCACTGGAGAAGGGCAATTTAATGAATTTAGCCCACCCGAAGGTTACACAATGTTCCACAATTCCACCAGTGGCAGATCCCATGGGTCAAATTCTGTGCTGGTGTAACTCAATGGACTTATGCCATAAGAGAATTGGGTCCCATAGTTTGGTCTGCCACATGAAAATTTGAATGAAAAATTGTTTCTATAGATAAAGGCAGATTATATATGGAACTCAACAATATAGGGAAATTTTACATCTGTAAATGTTCGCCCCAAAATCAAATTTTTATTCTTACCTGTCAGTGAAACCTCTCCTTTGCAGCCACACACCCCTGAGCTGTCTCTTTCATCTGCTGTTGCCACACCATAGCAAAGGAAAATAACCTGGGTGACCACAAATATGTCCATAATTCATTTTAAGCCAGAAGCTAATAACAAGGAAAATGACTAATACCTGAATAGGTTGCTGCATATAGAAACAGTGCTGTAATTGCTTCTCTGACAGCAAAGATCATAAAAATGTTTTACAACATTCTTTAATTGTACCAAAAAATGAAAAGCAAGACTTTGTTGCAGAAAAAGCAAGCGTTAATCTGTGCAAGAGCGGTTTTGTGGATAATGTTTCAGGGAATTTGCTGTGATAATTACTTATGTTTTCTAGGTTTCTGGGTTGTGGCTCAAATATGGTGGCCAGGGTGGTATGGTGGTTATTTATTATCCCTAACCCTTCCAATGTGTTCCATTACATTCCACATTTAATGTAACTTCCAGATATGCATTTGCACCATGTGTGTCTTGTGTTCCTTTTAACACAAAACAGATTCAGCTACCCAGATGTAATGCATAGAAAGTAGTGATGGGAAATCATTCTCAAATTGTAATGAAGGGGTCAGCAACCTTTGCTGGCCCCCATGCCAGCCCCACACACCACACCCTCAGCCGGTGACAGGGATGGGGCCGGCAGTGGACAGGAGCCAGTGGCTCCTTTACCCTGCTGGCTCCGCCCCTGCACATGGCTCCTGTTTCCTGCTGGCCGTACTCCTCAGCTGGGGATCGGGGCCAGCAGGGGACAGGAGCCACAGCACGCACAGCTCTTCTGGCCCAGGCCCCAGGGGGGAGCAGCCACTGTGCTGTGTGTCGCTGCCAATAAGCACACTTGCCGACCCCATTCAGTAGCTTTTGAAAGTGAAGCTTTCTCCTAAAAGCTTATTAGCAACAGGTTGGATCATACAAGTAATTCACAGTGTGGTGATAATGGGACTTAATCAGACGAAAGACAGGAACTGGAAAAAGAGGAAGAGGGTGTGGTGCAGCAATAGAAAGACTTGTGAACAGCATTGCAATAAGGAGATAGGCAGTGCCACGGTGGGAAAAAAGAACCAGTGGAGGAGGTGACATAACCACAGTGGTAGAAAAGCAAAGGACTTAGTTTTGCTCCCATGGAAGTTAGTCTCTGCAGGATGCTTTAGCAAGATCGTGCAAACACACAGGCTACATCTATACTGATGGTGGCAAATTCGCTACCTACCCTACCTTTGACCCCCGTGCCAACCCCACCTCCCTCACCCTCAGCCAGTGCTGGCATCTGCCTCTGCTGAGAAAAAGCAGCTGCCGCCTGAAAATTCAGCCACAGCCACAGCTAGCGTGGGAGTCCCCAGGCACGCCCTGGAAAGAAGCTGCCCTGAGCGATTCCTGTCTGCAGTGTGCATGGGGCAGGAGTCCCTGGGCACACCATAGAAAGAAGCCACTGCATGTCTGAGCGGCTTCTCTCCATGGCATGCCTGGAGACCCCTGGGGGGCCTGGGACACCAGTGTCCATTTTTCTGGGGCAGGAGCGGCACTTTCAGCAGGGGGTGCTGCTTCCTGCTCCAAATCTGCTTGCTTGCCACTGCTGGCACATGTGCTGGGGATTGCTGACCCCTGCAATAGAGTATTCCTTGCTATAGAGAGTTTGCCATTTAATTGTAGTTTAGACTTGAGACAGTTTATCCTGGTCTCTGGATGTATAGTAAGACCATAAGGATGGCCATACTGAGACAGACCAGCTGTCCATCTAGCTCAGTATCCTTGTTTCCAACAGTGGCCAGTGCCAGGTGCTTCAGAGGAAATGAACAGGACAGGACAGGATAATCAAATGATCTATCTCCTGTTGCCCATTCCCAGCTTCTGGCAAACAGAAGCTAGGGACAGAAGGGGATACATTTGATGGAGTGTGAAACAGTTTTGCTCATGGCTGTTTGGATGCGGTGAGGGAGCTTCACACATTTGACTGCAAGATAAACCAGTGTCCCTCAAGACTGATGAAATTCAGAGAGTTTCTGGGTCCGTTAATAACAGTTCCCTGTCTCACCGAGCTATTATGAGGATTCATTCTTGTTTGTAAATTACTCGAGATCCTTAAATGGAAAGTGTTACAGTGTTTTGTAATGAAGTTTATTAATCCCTCCTTTCTGGGAAGAACAAGTTGCTATCAGGAGCAAGAAGCAATTAAGCTTCTTGTACAGGAAACCAAATCATGAACAGTCACATTAATTACTGTCTCTTTTCGGCCACATTCCTCCTTATTTTATGCCCAGAGGTGATGCAGATCCAGTGTAAAGCATTCTTCAGTGCACAATGGATACTGAACTTGGCTAAAGCTAAGGTAACCCTTCATTTCACAGGCTTATTTGAAATCTATTCTGCAGATCTGATGGGAGGAGGCATTAATCCTTAATATGAACCAATGGATTTAGATGCTTCTGAAATAAAAGTTGACTGGGGGAGAGAGTGGGAATTCTCCACTGTCTTGCGCCTTGTGTGGTTGTATGCCTCTATCTCAAATGCATGTTAAAGGCTACCAGCTTGGACTTCTTCATTCACTATAGTGGAGGTAGCATTTTACACACATTTTGTGGAGGTCTAAGTAACTATACAAGACTGTGGAGAATCATACTTGCTGCATTAGGGGTAGATTGTGAACACGTTCTTCACATTGATGTTCAGTCACGCTTAGGAGTAGTTGCGCTCTGAACTCCTGATTCACACTGGATGTGTCTGGGTGGCCCTAACCCATGAAAACATGACTATTGCTCATCTCATTATGAAAAATAAATTAATGGCAAAACAGAACAAAAGTACAGGTGAAATGTAAACTCTGAAACTAGAAACATCAGTGGAATTTCCAAGCATTCTCTAGAGAAAGTATCCCCACGTGGATTAGAAAAATTTAAGCTTTCATTAAAAAAAAAAAAAAAAATTCGAGCTGCTATAGCTGTGATGCCTTCTTTCTGTGATGGCCAACCAAAGGTATGATGATATGCCATTTAAAATATAATGTTACTGGGAAATAAATAAAAGTGAATAGTTGTAAAAGGATGAGGTTTGGCTCAAACATTTTTTTTCTAGTTTCTTTCTTAGTTTAATTTTAAAAGCATGCCTTTTGGAATTAGAAAATTGAATGAGTTGAAAACGAATAGAATCAATTTCAAATGGTGCAGAATTCTGCATATTTCAGGGCAACCTTTATTGATGAGCCGAGCCATCAGGTAAAACGCTGCTCTTCACAGTGGCAGGCACAGAAGCTCTAGATATATACAATACATTCCATGAAGGTGAGGGTCTGGCAGGCAGAAAGAGGAAAATTTTGCAGAATTAATGAAAATGTTTGAGAATAATTGTGTCCCTAGAAAAAATGCTACTAATGAGAGAGAGATGAGAACACAGAATGAATGAGGAAACAACAGAGGAGTTTCTCACAGACTTACAACTAAAAAGTTTGTACTGTGAATATGGAATATTAAAAGACTCACTCTCGTTAAAGGTCAGCTTGTTCTGAGTTGTAACAATAAAAATGTGTGTGAATGGTTACCAAGGGAGATGGCTCTGGAACTAGAAAGGAAAATGTGTATATGCCAAGCATAAGAAGTGCCATACTAGCTCAGACCAATGGTCCGTCTAGTCCAGTATCCTGTCTCCAACAGTGGCCATACCAGAATTTCAGGGAGACTGTACTGAACAGGACATTTTGGGGAGTGATCTATTCCTGTCTTCTACTCTTGGCTTTTGGCAGTCAGAAGTTAAAGGTTGCCTAAACATGGGGCTGCATCCCTGACCATCTGGGCTAATTGCCACTGATGAATCTATCCTCCATGAACTTATTTAGTTCTTTTTTTGAACTCAGCTCAGCAGGAGAACAATAAAGAGAAGTAAATAAAAAGCCAAGAGAAAGGCACAAAGAACATGGCTGTGAGTACTAGAGCTGGCCCAGCAAGACAAAAGTTCACAAATGAAATTGTCCAAGGACAAAACATGGAAAGCAGGAAGAATGTCAACAATATAGTGAAAAGCACAAATCTAGGCAATGTTCAGAATTCAGGCTGATTAAAAACCCATGAAAATCCAAATTTTTCCAGAATTAAAATGAAATCTGATTGTGGGAGCCTCCCTGTATGAGGCTGTCAGCGGAAGTAGCGCCAGATTCTATGGAAAAGGGCAAATTCCATGTTTTTCCATGGCATATGGATTTTGAGGGTCTCTGTTGATGAGCCCCATACATCCTTGGCTAATACAGTTGGGTCTTTTACCTCAGGCAGTAGAGGCTCAAGTATTAAAATCCAGAGGTTTGATCCCTGCTGCCAACAACCCAGTCGGAGCTGTTGACCCACAATAAAAGTTCCACAAGAGCTAAGACAGGGCTAGAAGTAGAACTGTAAAACCTCTCAGTAAATGATTTCCTTTGGAGATTAGAAGAGCCAACCTTTACTTAGGAGAAGCACCTGCCAAGGAAACAGCAGCTATTTTGATGTTACTTTGACGTTTCAACCTGGACATCACTTAGTAATGGTGGACACTCCCTCATGTGCTCATAGACTGATGATCTGGAAAAAGCAGTAACCATATGTGTTAACATAAGTGTCATCTGTTGCATCTCCAGGCCCATGGAATGAAATGGAGACAGCATCAGGTAAAGATGAAATGCTGCAGATAAGTAAAGGAGGAAAACATCAAAACTTTCCTAATTCCAGTATAAAAATGAGCCTTCAGTTACACTGAGGGTGTCCTTGAAGGGAAGACGGAGTGTGGTTCCCCCTGTGATGAAAAGGAAAATATTGGAACAGAGGCAGCTTTTGGGGTAGGCAGGCACATGCCCTGGGCCCTGAACAGTAAGGGGCCCTGTTGTCTGCTTCACCTATCCCAAAAGCCATGTCTGTCTCAGTAGGCAGTAAGAGGAGGAGCTGGCCCCTGGGGCTGGGGTTGGTGGGGACACAGATTGGGGGTTGGGGCCATGGTGGAGAAGTGGGGGTGAGGGAGGAGCCAGGGGTGGGGAGGGAGGAGCCAGGGGTGGGGGTGCAGGGGCCTATAGGGAACAGCTTTCTTAAAGTTTGGGGTCCAAAACTGGATGCAGCACTCTAGCAGAGGCCATACCAGCGCTGAGTGTGATGGGGCCCAGGGCCAATCAGCCTGGGCAGGGCCCCTGCCCCTCCAGTCTGGCCCAGAGGTTGGGCCCTGTGCTCCTGTCTCTGGGCTGGCTGCTCTGCACCCGGGGGCGGGGTGGGCCGGTCCAGAGGCCAGGCTTTGCTTCCCCACCCTGTGCCTTGCCTTCAGCTTGCTGCCGAAGGCAGCAGGGGGTGGGGGCAGTGTGGCAGGGGGGGTTAGTTGTGTGGGCCCCAGGATGGTCACCCTGTTTGCCCCACCCCCCCAGGGACAGGACTGGGTACACATATCTCCCATGGCTTATATAGGACACTTCTACTAATACACTTCAAGTGATATTAGCTTTTTCTCCAACTGCATCACGTTGTTGGCTCATATTCAATTTGAAATCCACTAAAATCCCCAGATCTTCTTTAGCAGAACTGCTGCCAAGCCAGTTATTCCCCCTTTTTGCATTTGTACAACTGATTATTCCTTGCTAAGCATAGTACTTTGCAATTGCCTTTATTGAATTTCATCTTGTTAATTTCAGACCGATTCTCTAGTTTGTCAAGGTTGTTTTGAATTCTAACCTAGTTCTCCAAAGTGCTAGCAATCCCTCCCAGTTTTGTCATCTGCAAGTTTTACAAGCATATTCCCCACTCCATTCTCCAAATAATTCATTAAAAATGTTGAACGCAGGACATGCCTCTGGGTGACTTTACTAAATACACCCTCCCAGTTTGACAGCAAACTATGGATAACTAGACGTTTAGTACAGTTTTTCAACAAGTTGTGCAGCCACCTTATATAATGTAATCTAAATTGCATGTCCTGAGTTTGTTTTTGAGAATGTTACATCGGACTGTGTCAAAAACCTTATTAAAATCAGGATAGATCACATCTATAGCTTGCCCACTATCTTCTAGGTGCTTACAAATTGGTTGTTTAATAAATTGTGCCGGTTTCTTTCTAGGTATTGGTTTAGGCTGAGTGATCTGTAATTCCCTGTATCCTCTTTGTTCCCATGTGAAAAGATACATGACATATGTGCCCTTCTTCAGGTCTCCGAGTTCTTGAAGATTGCTTCAGCAGCTAGTTCCTTACGTACCCTGATAAGTTAGATGTATTCAAGTTATCTAAATATTCTTTAACCTGTTCATCCTGTCTTGTGTTCCTGTTGCAGGTGGACATCCGAAGACAGACAGGGGCTAGCTAGCAACAGTGGGTTCGTTGCCTGGAGTGCGCAGCACCAATTACCACACCAGGGCGGAGAAGCACACTAAGATTTATTTGAGATCTCAAGCAGGCACACGGAGACAGGCACGTCTCAAATCATGCGCACCCCCACTCAGTTACAGTAACTCTTATATAGTTTTCTTTTGCTGTGTATGTGAAAAGATCCCACCCCCCCTCCTCTTTGGGTGAGAAGCAAGCTTTCAAGGTTGTGTTATAATTGCAAGCGGAGACTGGCTGAGACTGGTACTGTTATTTCGTTATGAGGAACAGGTTATCAGTTCCTGCAACCGGGGAACATCCTTATATGGAGCTATTGTTGGGCGCCAGTTATGTCCCAGCTGTGTCCGAGTCTGGAGCGAAGGGGATTCATCGACACTGTGGCCTTCCACCCCCCCGAGTTACCCAGTGCGCAACCCCAGACACAGCCAGGGGCATCAACATTCCTTCACCTTTGTTAATATTAATTGTATAAAGTATCTTGTTACCCTTCAGAGCCAGATCTTTAAAGATATTTAGGCATCTAACTCCTTCATTTAAAAAAAATTAATTTAAAAATCGGGAATCTGGTCACAATGTTGCCTTTCTGGAATCATTTTCGGTGAGACTCACTGGGTGAGTAAATGCTTGCTGACATGAATAAGCATTGCAAAGAATGACATGAAGCAGCCAGGCCCGATGCTGTGAGGTGGTCTGTGTTTTGAGGTAAGCTAGGCAAAAAGAAACAGTAAAATATTTGTGACTTGGGTGATGCCTAGCAGGCAGCATCACTACTTGCAGACTGACAGATGCTTTCACATTTGGGACAAGAAACAGTTTCATGGAGCATGAAGTGCTCTATGCACCACCCACTGTTTGGAAATTGCTATACAAGGGCTCTCAGCTTAAAGATTAAAAAAATCAATATTGTGCTCTGCTCACAAATAGCAGCAGCTGCAGTAAAGAGGAGTATTCCCCCCCCCCCCCCCAATAGGAATTGTCCAAAAATGGTTCCCAACCTTTTTGAGTGAAATCTCAGTAGCCAACACTAGGTAAAACAAACACATCCCTCCACTCCTCCCCCACCAGCCATAAACACATAACCCCTATAATCACTGATAATGATGACAACCCTAAATTACATTAATAATTAATACATTACTCTTACCTGAGCAAGAGACTAAGCCATCCCTGATGGACTGAAGGTAATGGAAGCTGGCCGTAGTGGTTGGCTGGGGCTGCTCCAGGTGCCAATGGTCTGCGGCTGCTCCTCCCTTCTGGCTGGCGCAGACCTCGGGGGAGTGCATCCTGTGCGGAACTCAGGAAGGCTAAATGACCTCAATATTACCGAAGTCTCATGGACTCCCTGTAATCTTTGGTGCCCCTAGGGGGTCTCCACACTCCAGGTTGGGAACCATTGATCTGGATAAAATCAGGTTTGGGTTATTTACTATTACAATTTCCTTAAGCTGAGAGTTGTGTATTAACTTAATTAAAGGACACATTATATCTAAGGCTATGTCTACACTTACTAAAATTACTTCGAATTAGTTAGTTCGAACTAACTAATTCAAACTAATTTTAGTTAGTTCGAATTAGCTTAATTCAAACTAGAAAAGTTAGTTCGAATTAGCGATCCCTATTCATTTCAATGGCCGGTTAGTTCGAACTAAGAAATTAGTTTGAATTAACATGGCCACATTGGCTAATTCGAACTAGTTAGTTTGAATTAAAGCCTTATTTCTGAAGCCCTATTCGAACTTATTAGTTCAAATTAAGGAAGCCCTTAATTCGAACTAACTAAAGCCTAGTGTAGCCATGGCTTTAGTTAGTTCGAATTAAGCCTCCTTAATTCGAACTAACTTGCCAGTGTAGACATAGCCTAAGATTCTTTGCTCTGCAGCTTATGAATCCAATTTGAATGGAGACTGCAGTACCATCAGCATTCTTCTGAGCCCAAGACTAGCAAAACCATGCATTGGAGGCTTCAAATGAAGCACTAATAAAATATTGTATCGTGAACACATTCTGTTGCTCAAAGACTCTCAAGATAGATACATTGGTGCTTGTATGGACATTTATGGTACATGTATTTTTGGTGTGACGTTCACAGTGGTGCTCATCATTGAATCATAGGAAATTAAATAAGGCTTACAACTGTGAGCATTTTGAATCAAGATCACTAAAAATAACTTCATTTGCTGAAATATATTTGTTAGCATTAGATATGTGCCACAAAATTACATTATTTGATATATTATGACCATTTTCTTAATACATTATAGAGGTATTAAGTATCTTTCCACTAACGCATAGTCACATTCAGCTATGTCAATCAGGCCCAGGAATGATGCAGTATGACATTGCTAATGGATGTGAACTTCCTATTGGGAGCTGTAATAAGGTGACTTGCCCTATGGGCTAGTAATCTTGGAGCTAAGCCCACCCTGAACTACAGAATGAACCACACCAGAGCTGAATCAGGCACTTCCAAGATAAAAAAAGGAGGCTGTTGCAGGAATGTACAGGAGGCTGTAGTACTGCAGGGAAGAATCTCCTGCAGGGCTCTGAAAATGGAAGGGGAGCGTCAGGGAGGTAGAGAACTCTTTGGGTGGGGGATAGACTATAGCTGGAAAGACCTATAGAGATGGACAAACTCCAGGTAGAAGGCAATGGAAAGCAGACACAGACCCTCTGTATGTTGTTTGTGTGGTGTTTGGAAACTGGGATGTGTGAGTTTGTGTGTGGTTTTGTGCTGGAATATTGGGAGAGAGACAATGAACTAGGATTGGGTCCTGGAGGGCTAAATAAATGGGATCCCTTCTCGGAATGGTCTGAATTACTTTATGAACTGTGAGTTCTTGATGGCCAGAGAAGCAGAGTGCAGTAGTGATCTGGAGGCGGTGCTCCAGAGGGAATCAATCACTAGTCACATTGTAACAGGAGCAAATAGGACTGGTTGAATATCAGAATGTTTCAAGCCCTTAAGAACTCTTGCGCAGCTCAAGGATAAAATGTATCAGGATTGGCTCATTGAAAAGGTAGGTCTTGCAAAAAACTTCCTGTGGGAAAAGTGAAGTTATTCTGTTATAGGTAGGGTCAGGTTTTCCTCTTACCCTTGCAGATGTGTGCAGGTTGACCAGATGTGCTGATTTTATAGGGACAGCCCTGATATTTGTGGCTTTTTAAAAAATTTTGTATTATTTTTTTAAATATGGGTATTCTATTACCTTCCACCCTGTCCCAGTTTTTCACATTTGCTATCTGGTCATTCTTAGGTGAGTGAGGAAGAGGAAAGTGCCAGGAACCTTTATACACCTCTTCCATGGAATGCCTAAAAGAGAGATTATTAACACATAACCAGTTAAATTGCACATATTGCATATCTTTAATTACACACAATATGTGCAACAGCTTATTTTTTTCAGGAACAAAGGCTAATTAAAGTCTACATCAGTGGACATTTCTATAAAGAATAAACATTAATCTAGCTATCATCTGAGTATGGGATTTTTTTTTTCTGGTTTTTGTGGAGAGGTTTTTGATCTGTGCGTTTTTTTTGTGGTTGGTTATATTGCAAATGCAAGGTAGTTTGTTGAGGGGAGGAATGTGTGCATTTGTGTAATATGATGATTGGATAGTGACTTGTCCTTAACTAATGACATCCTTAATTTTAGTATTGTACTGGTGGAATTTACACTTGAGGAATTGTGTAAGTCTTATTTTAAAAATGTGTTTGGAGAATGTTTGTATGTGGCTGTGCATAATATAAATACTGTACACAGAATGAATGAAGCTGGAAATGAGATACACTGGAGATTCCTGCATGTGCTTGCTGAATTTTAAGGCTAAAATGTTCATAGCTGGGTGCTCAAAATTAGCCTCCTAACTCTGTAGTTAAGCCTCTCAGTAAGTTTCCTGATTGCCAGAAGTGCTGACCCTCTTTGGCTCCCATAGACTCCTGTCAGATTTGTAGATGTTCAGTGCTTCTGAAAATCAGACCACTTTTATTTAAATATCCATGGCTATGGATTCAGGAACCTGGGGGAAGGCACCTGGCTAGGAAAATATTGGTTCTGGAACTCTTTCCTTTCAACACACACATTCCTTTCTAGTATCAACGCAGTGGCCTAACAAGACTGTCTAATTCTTCAGGAATCACCTTAGCCCTGACCAGACAAACTTTGCATGATGAAAGCGGGCAAGTGAATGCAGAATTGGATTGCATTAATAATTATAGTTAAATCTGAAACAGCCAATGCCACAGATAATCCGTGATAGAACACACAACAGCTCATCAAGCAGAGAAAGAGAGAAGATTGCTATGACCTTTAATTGTTTTTACTCACTGCCCTTTAAACACACATCATCCTTATCACTGTCCCTGGACACTGCCCCTCTTCTCTGCCCTCACTAAATTAAATCTTTTTAAATCCTGAAGGTTCCCTCTATGTCTGTTTCTGCCATGCAGATGCATTATCCTTAGCACTGCTAATGCTGACACAGGCTAATCCTAGAAATGCTGATCACTGACCTCTGGTGCTGGGAAAAATACCCAAGAGCCAAATTAATCTCTGCTGTAACCACCGTATAATTACACCAGTGATGAATCTGGCATAGAATTTACTGGTGTGTTTATACTGGTCCTATATCATGCAATGAGCAGCAGAACCGGATATTTGTTTTATATTTCAATTGCCCGCTGCTGTTATTAATCTGACATGTTTAGATCATGGATTTTTGGAAACGTGACCGTAAATTGCCTTGCCTCCCGTGAGCTGTACTCTCACTCTCTGTTATTTGCACACAGTCTCTGAAAGGAGCTGGTCACAGTAGCTCAGACCATTCATCCTAACAGTCTTTCTAACACTTATATTTAAGCTGGCATTTCTGGACCAGCTTGTACATTGGGTATGCCTGGCAGGTTGTGGCTGACCCTTGTAAAGTCTAGTTATAAAATACTGTAATAAAAGATTTTCTAAATGGGAACTTTTACCAAGAAAAATACAAAACCAAAGCCAACCTGTGCAATAATCAAGAGAATTAAATCCGTGTAGCAATCATTCTTATTGACAGGAAGAAAAGGGGTGCAAATGCAGAAATCCAATCTTCTGTGTGTTTAGCTTCTTTTAGATTCAGAGACTTGGCAGGCAGCAGAGACCACCGTGGTCATGTAGTCTGACATCCTATGTAACACAGGCCTTAAAACTTCCATGAAGCAATTCCTGTTTGAGGTGGAGCATATTTTTTACAGAAAAATAGGTAATCTTGATTTCTATTTTGTTTTAAAAATTTGACACTGTAAAACGCCAGTAAATGACCACATGGTCAAAGTATGCTAAGTCACTCTTTTAAAAATAATATCACGTGTGAATTGTATTATATTGACTTCACATGCCTTCTGCATCTTTTCCTCTTCTGTCATCATTTCTATTAGTAGTAAAACACATACGTGACAGGGTGTATTTACCCTGGACTGGTGCATCCTAATTTCATGAGGCTCTTCATCCTACAAACAGATGCTTTGGAAAATGGGGTTGGGACAGTATTGTCCCAAGACATAGATGGAGAGGAAGACTCAGTCCTCTACCTGAGCCAGAAGCTATTCCCCTGGGAGACCTGATATTCAGCCAGTGACAAGGAGGTGCTAGCCATTAAATGATCTGTGGATGTCCTGCATTACTTGCTAGGGAGCTCCTTCTAGCTAGTTATGGAATATGCACATATGTGCTGGCTCCACAGTATGAACTACCCTAATGCCAGGATTATGCGCTGGTACTTCTCCCTGCAGCCATATGACTTCTGTGTCTTTGACCAACCAGGCCCAGTGCATGCCAATGCAGACTTCTTCTCCTGGCTAGGTAAGGAGGTGGGACCCCTTCCAGGTGCCTTCTTAAGGGGGAGGGTGTATGACAGGGTGCACTTACCCCACATTGGAGATGAAGGGGCCATACTCCTAGCAGCAGAAGCCATGTCCCCACCTCTGCTGGGCATGCTCCATCTACTGCTGTATTATAAAAGGGAGAAGCCCAGCTCACTTGAGGCAGGATGCCAAGTAGGGTTGATGCACAGGGGACGCACCAGCCAGGCAGTCAGAAGGTCCTGCAGCCACCCCATGGAAGCACAGGCTGCTACACCCACTGCAGAAATTGGGGACCCGGGAGCTGCTTGGGTAGAGGCTTCAGGAATCAAGGGAGAAACAGCTCTTGAAGAGACACTGTGTTTCAGCCAGAGCCCAGTTGTTGCATTGACAAGACAAAGTCACTGGCTGAGCCCTGGGCCGAGACCCAGTAGAGCAGGGAAGGTCTGGGTTTCCCTATCCCAGTCACCACTCCTCATCCCTCATAGTAGCCCCTTTTCTCTCCACTGGCCACTAGGCTGCTTGCCTCATGAAGACAAGGACCACCGCTGATGTGGGCACTGGGCCACCTGGCCCTGAATTAAAGGACTGTTAATGATTCTGAACCTACAGGCCATTACGGACCCGGACTGCTAGGCCCAACTGCCCAGAGACTCCCCTTCCTCCCTTCTGGGGTGTGAGGTCTATTTGCCCAGGAACAACATACCAGATATGAAAATTCAGAACATGGAAATCTAACACACATACCTCCATTTTATTCATGATGGTTGAAAAAATTGTCTAACGCAGCTCTGAAGGAGAAAATAAGCCTCTATGGGCAATAAAAGATTTAATGAGATATTGCTGTGACCAGCATGATGATGAAAGAAGGTCTGAGATGGAAGTACATGGATCCTAAGCCACAATTAAAAATATAGGAATGTCCAGCAGGCTTTCAAAGGATTAAGCACATTTATAAATACCGTACAAATTCACCACACACATGAACTACTGTTTAGAAATATATCACTGTTCTGATGTAGTTAAGGCCAAAATATTCAAAAATAATTGTCTAAAGCAGTGGTTCCCAACCTTTTTGGTAACATGGCACACTTCAATGAGACAAACATTTCCATGGCGCACACACTTTTTTCAGCTGAATTGATTGCTCATAAACGTCACATTTACTTACGTTTACTTACTTACTTACTTACAGTCTTACTAGAGAGGTTTGCAACATAGTGCATAAAACAAGCTAAAGAAGGATCAAATGTATTTAAATTTCAAATCCACCAGAAAAAAATACACGTCATCTCAATTTTACCACTTGGCCACCTGTATTTAGAATGTTCACATTTTAGAATTGGAAGACCCATACCTCACTTCTGATTTGCTGATTAATTTTTATGAGTTTTATACATTGTAATTTTGGTTGGATAGAATATTGTTTAAGATGAAACCATGTTTGTTTTACACTGATTTTCATTAACTTTTTGTAGAAAATTTCACGGCACACCTGGACAGTTCTCGTAGCACACCAGTGTACTGCAGCACACCCGTAAAAAACCAGTGGTCTAAAGTTAAAGCCATCATTTTCACAAATGATTACGGATTTGGATGCACACCTTATGTTTCAAGGAACCAGATTTTCAGAAAGCATCCATCCCTGAAAATAAATGCCCTTTAATGTGTGTTTTGTTGGGCAGCCCCCCTTCACCTCCCCAAAATCAAAGCATGCAGAATTATTACTCCCTACGGGGCCTAAGTTCACATTAGGCATCTAAATCAGTGAAGCTAATAGGGGTGGCAGGTGTTCAGCTCTCTTGTAATATCAGACCACTGCTGATGGAATCTAAATGTGAACTTTGGATCCTAACTTTAGACATTTATTTTTGAAAACTTTGACCTAAATAAGTGGCTTGATTTTTCAGAGATGCTGAATGTCTGCAGCTCTTATTAAAATCAATGCCTTTGAATAACTGCTGCTATTATATATGAATTTTCAGCTATGTATTTGAATAGATATTTATATCTCTTAACCTGAGGCTACTTAATCATGCTCATATTCATACTAGGTCTCCACATGCATGTGACTATGTATTTTGTTGATCTACAGAATTTGTTTCAGCTCATTAAACACAGCTGCTCTAGAGAAATTATTTGAATCCAAAAGGAAGGATGCTATTGACAGTGGAGTTTCACAAATGATTAGGGATTTTGGATGCACACTCTTAAGTTTCAAGGGAAGGAAAACATCAAACTGGAGCACGGGGAAACAGTCCCATGGTGGGGACCCTCCTTCCAGATGATGTCATTTTAGTCTCTTGCAGTGAGGATATTTCCCCTGGAGAGGGAACTCCAGTTATAAAGAAAAGAAAGCGAATAATAATGGGGGATTCGATCATTAAAGATATAGACAGCTTGAGATGACCAAGAGAATTACAAGATGAAGTCCCTGCCTGGTGTGGATCTCTCGAGACATCTGGATAGACTTATGAGTAGTGCTGAAGATGTGGTTGTGGTATGTATAAGTACCAGTGACATAGGGAAGGATAGGAGCGAGGTTCTGGAAGTCAAATTTAAGCTGCTATGTAAGAGACTGAAGTCCAGGACCTCCATGGTAGCATTCTCTGGAATGTTTCCATTTCCATGCACTGGGCCACTTAGAGCGTGCAAAACTGCAGGGTCTCAATGCATGAATAAAATGATGGTGTAGGGAGGAGGGGATTAGATTTATTAGGAAGTGGGGAACCTTTTGGAAAAGGGGAGCCTAGACAGGAAAGATGGGGTCCACCTTAACCAAAATGGAACCAGACTGCTGGAATGAATTTCTCTGCACCTATTCCAGTTTGAATTCCTGATCATGGGTGACCAGAATTGTCCATGATATTTCAGATGAGGTCTTTACTAGTGCCTTGTACAATGGCATTAATACTTCCTTGTCACTACTGGCAATGCCTTGCCCGATAGGTCTTGGGATCATATTAGTCTTCTTCACACTGCAGCATATTGGTGGCTCATCATCATCCTGTGATCAACGAATACATTAATTCAAGGCTTTCTGAGTGAGATGTCTATTAATACAAAAAAACCCAACTTTTAAGAGGGACTCAAATAAATCTTTACAATAAAGTTAGTTATCAGATGAACTCATCTCCATGGATCATGATAAAGAACTATATTTAATATAAGAGCCACGTCAGTGTAAATCCTGACAATTGCGAAACATTAATTGTGTTGTGCAAATTATGGACACATGAAACCCTGTTTCTATGCAAATTGATTAAAGAATTTGACTCACTTTTTAAAATGACCACATATTCATCCTCTGAATTAGAAACACTGGAAGATCCTTATTGTTGCAATGCAGGCATGAACATTGCCACTTTGATATTTGTAATATTCATTTTTTGCTAGATAAACACCAAAGAAAACCAGAAGACAAAAACATCTGTTATAACCTAGGGACATAGGCTATAAAGCTGCTAAGCAATACTGCTGGCACATCAACTAATCATACAAATGCTGCTAAAACAAAGATTGTTTTTTAATCCTATACAATCTTAGTATAATAAAAGCTTAAATAGCCTGCAAACATGTCTGACAATGACATAGAATGCCAATAAATAAAAGCTCTACAATAGATCATGAGCCACAGATGGATGAACAGAAAATACAAGTTCCTTTCCTATCAGTCATTTGCTATTTTCTAAGCAGTGAACAATAAAAGTGACCAAATGTTTTATTTTTCCATAACACACACACACACACACACACACACACACACACACCCACCCCCTCTAGCTTGGATTTTTTTCAGTCATATTGTAAAAGAAAATCAGTATTTATTATATATAAATGCAATTCCCAGCTATGCACATGGATTATCATGCTCACAGTAAAGGTACAAGGACTATTAAAATCAAATATGTGTGTTATCACCTAACACTGATACAAAAATTAGTTATTTTGAGCTTCTGTGAATAATTTTTATCATTAAATCTGATTTAGTTCATCATTCCATGACAGAGCCTGTATCCTTCACAATAGTAGGATTTATGGTAGAAATTAGATGTTTTATTACCATATTTGAAATTAAGCAAATTTTCTTCAGTGATTTGGAACACATTTTTGTAATAAGTAACATTATGGTTTTGTAATACACCTTCATTATAGGACAGTAGCTTCCAAAATTTTTGCTTGGGAAATGATCAACATTTAGAGCAGTTTGTAAAGGGGACAGGGAATCATTTAATGAGACTTTTTGTAAATGACTATACACTTCAACTGGTGTATGATTGAGATATTCTTAAAGGATTTTTTAAAAATTCAGCAGCACAATTAAATCCCATTTCTGTATGATGCTGAGCACCATAAATTTCAATTGATAGAAGGCTATATCATGCAAGCAGTTAAGGACTCTCACTGAATTGAACTCATTCACATAGGCTAGGGGTGGCTGGAATCATTGCCCCTCCTCCACCCAGAAATTTTGATAGAAATTAAAAGACCTTTCCAAGTGTCAAAGGGAGGCACTGGCCCTTGAAGAGGGAACAGGGCCAGTACATCTGTGACTTATCAGCTCCTCCATGTGGGCCCTAGAAGGGATGAGAGGTGGTGAATTAGAACCTATGAGAGTCTGGAAGGGCCAGCTGAGAGCTCTCTGAGACTCAGATGAGAGGGAAGCAGCAAAGAAGAGCTGGCAGGAGTTACTTGGGAGAGAGAGAGCCAGAGCTGTGTTTGAAGGAGAGGAAGTAATTGTGAGCTGCTGGTGAGCAGCATTGGAGAAAGCAGTGTGTGAGAATTGACTAACGCTGGGGACCTCTAATGAGTGAAAGGCTCGGGCAGTGGCTCCTAGGAAAAGAGAAAGATCCTTCAAGGAACAGCTTCTCCTGATCAAGCTGGGCAAGGGTTAATGTATGAGTGGATTCTCAGAGCAGAGGTAGGATCCTCAGGCAGGGAGAAGTGGAACAGTGCAAGCTCTTGAACTGAGTGAAGGGCTGTTTGAAGATGGGTCACTTGCAGGCAGGGTAGCCTGGATTCTGGGTGAGGGGCTAATGGAAATGAACACAGTAATATAATTGACTCCAGGGTGGGTGACTTACTGATGTCCCTGAAGAAGGGAATGGGAAAACCTGCTGTATATTTACTGTGGAAACTGGATTGACTACAAGGTTTTGGGGGGAATTACTGCACTGGTGTGGGTATACTAGTTATGTCCAGAGATGGGCTTTGTGTCAGACACTGAGGCTATGTCTATACTTACAAGGTTAAGTCGACTTTTTTAAGTCGACTTAACAGCAGAGAGAGTTGTTATATTGGCTTTAAGTCGACTTAGTGTTAATCCCCATCTACACTGGCCTTAAATCAATTTAAGGCTTAAGTCGACCTAAAAGGAGGTGTTATTAAGTTGACTTAAGCTTTCCTTAAGCTGTCTTAAAGAAATGCTTAAGTCAACTTAAGAAAAGCCCAGTGTGGACGCGGCTTTGTTTAAGTCAACTTAAACCTCCTTAAGTCGACCTAACTTGCCAGTGTAAACGCACCCTGAGAGACCATGTTCCTTCCATGGGCAGAAGAAAGTGAAGGCTGAGGCCCGGTTTGCTGAGTCTGCTGCAGGACAGTGCTGTAGGTGGGGTTCCTCTATGATAATGTGCAAAACGTTTTGTCAGAAGAACTTCTTTGGTGTCTAGCCATTCCCTTTTTCAACGAAAAGTGAACTTTCCATGGAAAACAGACACTTGTTGGGTTAGGGGGAGTTTTTCTGGCAATCAGCAGAATGCCTGGACAACTGCCAATAACTGGAAAATTAATTATTATGCTTATTGCCCAAAGCAGCTGAGTTAATAGGTCTTTAGTGAGCCTGTGCAGCAACTTTAGCATAATCAGGACAGCCAGGAGGGAAAATGGGTTTGAGAGACCATGAGAAGTGAATCTGAACCTGTCTCTTTCCTGTTAAGATCTCTTTTGAAATTGCTGAGGTATACATCTTAGAAAAGTAGGAAGCATATCTATTTGCCCTCCAGGGTGTGTTTCTTGGGGCCCTTGAGGCATGTGGACTCTGCAAAAACCCATCTGTCTAATTAATGGTTTGAGGGAACTTTTTGTTTAGCCTTTGAAATTGTTTGCTTAACAAGTTTTTTTGATTGATTGACATTTTATTGTCGCACTAACAAGAATAAATAAGTGGAAAAAAATTTGGTTAGTTGGTCACTTTGTAGACATATTGTAGGGTCCCCAATGGCAAATGAAAGAGGGGCTGTTGGAAAGCTGTCGTTGTACCACTCGAAGACCACTCCAGACTTTGGTAGTTATTGAGTTTTAGGAAGTTCTACTGATCTGTTGCAGATGGGTGTAAACGTTTGAGACAAAACAAAGTAAAAACTTTAAGTGCACTCTTGTTTATGTTCCCACCTATGTGTCAGATGGCACAGTGCCTTGCAATGAGTAAAGTTATCAAGAGCTTTGGGTTCAGAAAACCCTGGTTAACAGCTGTTTAAAAACTTAGTCAAAAGCCCAATCTTCCATCAAAAACAGATGGAAACTTGGATGGAAACTTAATTGGATGGAAAGTTTTGAGCTCTATTTAAGGGTATTAGCACCTCTCAGAAGGTGTCATTGGTCTGGTGCTTTGTGGGGTTTAGCATCCACATCTCATATGACCTTTATGTGCAGTTGAAAGTACTCGGCATCTCACAAGAAGCAATGGGTATCTTGCAGGCTTAGGCTTTTAGTTGGCTTCTGAGGACACTGATCCACTCACAGGACAGGTTTAGTGTCTTGCAGGAGTAGGTCCTCAATTGATAATCCATTTCTGGCTTTGGCAGTGCACAGATAGTAAACAAAATAAGTGTCTAGGCAGAAAGCTCTCAGTACAGGAGCTAATGTGAGCAGCCATATACCACCCTTTTGCAAACCCTGGGTAGGGGACCAGATAGGGATATTTTGGAGGTGGCTGGGGAACATCCATAATGCTGAGTGCTCCATAGCACTTTCTCTCTATGTCTTTAGCTGTTCTGCCTGCTTCCTATCTCCTGCACAGCGAATAAGAATGGATAGTGATGTAATATCTGATCCTTTTTTTCACTGGGATTCCAGTGAAATAAATGGGAGAAGGACAGAGCCCTTGGGCCCAAAGATGCAGACGTCACTAAGGCAAAACTCCCAGTGAGATCAACTCAAGCTGATGTGCATGGAATGTGGTTATTTTTCCATGAAGGTAACAGCAGAGACTATAAGCAACGTAAAAGCAAAACCCATATGAATTTACATCAATTTTTCTAAATAAAATGTGCTTTAAAATTCAAATAAAAGTACGTATCCTTCTTATGGAAACCAGTGATTTGATCTTTTTATGCCACTGTCAATTAATTTGGCTTAAATTTTACATTACTCTAAAGGAATTTGATTGCACTTTATCTTTAATTGTCAAAAACAGAGCTAAACATCACAGGTGGAATGAGAGATGTTTCCTTTCATCACCTGCTCTACAGCCTCCCTTTTTAAATTTTTTTTTTATGACTTTTATAACTGTTGTGGAATTTTATGATAAGAAAAAAAAATATCCCACGGAAATATGGCCATCTTGTAAAACACGTTAAAATCAATCACGGCAGACTATAATTCTTTATGACTTCAGATATTTTGTGGCGTTTCGGGTTTTTATGTGGGGAGGGGTTTGGTGTGTGGGTGTTTGTGTATCATGGGGGTGTTTTTTGGGGGTGGTGGTAGTAAAACATGCGACCGATTCAGTGGGAGCTATAAAAGGATGATACATTCAAATAGTTTCCTTGTGTTGTGAGAGTGCTACTGAGGCTTTAATTAGGACTTCATGTGCATTCCTCTCTGATGTAACAGTAGCTTGCAGTCTATGGATAAAAGCAATATGGTTTGGTACAAAATGGAACCAATTCTCACAGTCAGCCAGACATAGAACTCTGGCTCAATTCTCTTATTTGGACAAGAAGACCGAAAGCAAATACAATGCTTGACTGATCTTCTCATGCACAACCTGCAAAAGAGGTTTAATGGCACCAAGGGTTTGCTAAGTGGGTGTACAGAGTGCAAGAACAAAAGAAGTCTCTGTCTCCCTTCACTCAGTGACCAGGATTGCTCACAATTACTACACTGCCCAAGAACAATGACTGTTCCCTTGTTGTGTGCCGGACATGTGCATGCTTATCCAAAGGGAATAGGATAATGTGTTGGCTTGCTTTTCAGAATGGAAATTAGAGCAGGCTGAGGCAGAGGGTGGTGCATGGGTTCTCAACCCCTGGCCTGTGGGCCAAAAGTGGCCCACAGGACTTTTTCAAGTGGCCCGCACTCCCCTGCTCCTGTCAGGGAGCTTGGCTGCGGCCGCTCACCCCCTGCCAGGTACCGGCGTGCAGCCAGGAGCCAGGCTGCGACTGCAAGCTGGGAGCCAGATCCTACAGGCAGTCCGGAGCAGCCACTTACTTCCTGGGGGCGGGAAGGGCAGTGGTGCACAGCCTCAGCCCGGCTTCCGACATGGACCTGGGAGCTGGGCTGTGGCTGCAAGCTGGGAGCTTCTTTACTGCTTCACACGCAGCCCAGAGCTGCAGCAGCCGCTTACTACCTGGTTGGAAGGTGGGGGGCAACAGGGGAAGTGAAGCGGGTGACTGGGCCACTTACTGCCTGGTCCTGGGAGCAGGAGGAGAACCTGGGGCATGTCCGTGAGCTTGTCCCAGCTGTCTCAGCCTTTTGTAGCTTTAATGGCCTGCACCTGTGAGCAATTTCCAGTTTTTTTGGTTTTCTTTTAAACTACATTTAGCACCTGCACCCACCTTGAGTGAGCTCTGGAACTCTGTGCTTTAGATATGGTTTTTGTATAAAGTTTTATGGTTTTTAGATATAGGCTTAAGATTTGGTGTTTAGATATAAATCAGTCCTTGTAAAAATGAGTGTAGCGGCCTCAAAAGAATCAAGGAAAGGGAAGTTAGAGGACAATGGAGCTGGAAATCAACATGTTAGCTTCTGGTCTTCAGCCACAGAAATCACATTAGAGTAGAGTTGTGTGAAATGAAATATTTTTAAGAGTTTGATTTTTTTTTTTAAATTGTAAAATTTTTAATTTAAAGCTGTTTTTAATTTTAAATTTTAATTTTTTTTCCACTAAAGAAATGTTTTAAAATTTTAAATAAATGTTTTAAATTAACTATTATATTTAAATTGAATTGAAGTATTTTAAATTAAATTAATTAAATTGATAATTAAATTAATTATGATATAATTGGAATAACAGAAACGTGGTGGGATAACTTGCATGACTGGAGCACTGCCATGGACTGATATAAATTGTTCAGGAAGGACAGGCAGGGAAGAAGGGGAGGAGGAGTAGTGCTATATGTAAAAGAACTGTATGACTGCTCGGACCTCCACTATGAAAGTGGAAACAAGCCAGTTGAAAGTCTGTGGGTTAAGTTTAGAGGAGAATGCAACAAGGGGGATGTCGTGGTGGGTGTCTGCTATAGACCACCAGACCAGAAGGAGGAGGTGGATGAGGCGTTCTATGGACAACTAACAGAAATTTCCAGATCGCAGGCCCTGGTTCTTATCGGTGACTTCAATTATCCTGACATCTGCTGGGAAGGCAATACAGCAGTGCACAGGCAATCCAGGAAGTTTTTGGGAAGTAGAAGTAAACGGCAACGTGGGCAGCAGTGACCACGAGATGGTAGAGTTCAGGATCCTGATCAATGGAAGGAAGGAAAGAAGCAGAACACACACTCGGGACTTCAGAAAAGCACATTTTGGATCCTTTAGGGAGCTGATTGGCAGGATCCCTTGGGAGCCTGATCTGAAGGGGAAAGGTGTCCAAGACAGCTGGCTGTATTTTAAAGAAACCCTGTTAAAGGCACAGGAAGATAACATTCCAATGTGCAGAAAGAACAGCAAATGTGGATGGCGCCCCGCATGGCTTAGCAGAAAACTCTGCAGTGAGCTGAAAAATAAAAGGGAAGCTTACAAGACAGATGACAAGGGAAGCATATAAAGATATTGCTCGGGACTGCAGGGATAAAATCAGAAAGGCCAAAGGACAACTGGAGTTGCAGCTAGCAAGAGGTGTGAAGGATAACAGAAAGAGGTACTATAAGTATGTCAGCAACAAGAAAAGGATCAGGGGTGGTGTAGGTCCCTTACTGAATGGGGCAGGCATCCTCGTGGTGGATGATGCGGAAAAGGCTGAAGTACTCAATGCTTTTTTTACTTCAGTCTTCACAGGGAGGGCCAGCTCCCAGGCTACTACACGGGGTAACACGGAATGGAGAGAAGAGCGGCCCTCAGTGACGGAAAGTCAGGTTAGGGACTACTAAAAGAAATTGGATATGCACAAGTCCATGGGGCCGGATGAACTGCATCCGAGGGTGCTGAGGGAGTTGGCTGAAATGATTGCAGAGCCGCTGGCCATTATCTTTGAGAACTCGTGGCGAATGGGGGAGGTCCCGGAGGACTGGAAAAAGGCAAATATAGTACCTATCTTCAAGAAAGGGAAAAAAGATGATTCGGGGAACTACAGACCGGTCAGCCTCACCTCAATCCCTGGGAAAATCATGGAGCATGTCTTCAAAGAATCCATCCTGAAACACTTGGAGGAAAATAGAGTGATCAGGAACAGTCAACATGGATTCACCAAGGGCAAATCATGCCTTACAAACCTGATTTCCTTCTATGATGAGATGACTGGATTTTTGGATGCAGGAAGAGCCATTGACGTGGTATACCTCAACTTTAGCAGGGCTTTTGATACCGTTTCCCACAGCATTCTTGTCGGCAAGTTAAGGAAGTATGGGTTGGACGAGTGGACCGTAAGGTGGATAGAAAACTGGCTAGATCAATGGGCTCAGCGGGTAGGAATCAATGGCTCAATGTCTAGTTGGCAACCGGTAACGAGTGGAGTGCCCCAGGGGTTGGTCCTGGGGCCGGTTCTGTTCAACATCTTCATTAATGATCTGGATGATGGGATAGACTGCGTGCTTAGTAAGTTTGTGGATGACACCAAACTGGGGGGAATGGTGGATACTCTGGAGGGCAGGGACAGGATCCAGGGAGACTTGGACAAATTGGAACACTGGGCTGAAAGAAACCTCATGAGGTTCAACAAAGACAAGTGAAAGGTCCTGCACTTAGGACAGAAAAATTCCATGCACTGCTACAGGCTGGGGACCGATTGGCTAAATAGCAGCACTGTAGAAAAGGACCTGGGGGTTATGGTGGACGGGAAGATGAATATGAGCCAACAGTGTGCCCTTGTTGCCAAAAAGGCCAATGGCATATTAGGCTGCATCAGTAGGAGTATTGCCAGCAGATCAAGGGATGTGATAATTCCCCTCTATTCGACACTGGTCAGGCCGCATCTGGAATACTGTGTCCAGTTTTGGGCTTCCCACTACAGAAAGGATGTGGACAAATTAGAAAGAGTCCAGCTGAGGGCAACAAAAATTATTAGGAGGCTGGGGCACATGAGTTATGAGGACAGACTGAAGGAACTAAGCTTATTTAGTCTACAGAAGAGAAGACTGAGGAGGGATTTGATAGCAACCTTCAACTACTTGAAGGGGTGCTCCAAAGAAGAGAGAGCTAGGCTGTTCTCAATGGTAACAGAGGACAGAACAAGGAGCAATGGTTTCAAATTACAGCTGGGGAGGTCAAGGTTGGATATTAGGAAAAGCTTTCTCACTAGGAGGGTGGTGAAGCATTGGAAGGGCTACCTAGGGAGGTGGTAGAATCTCCATCTTTGGAGATGTTTAAGGCCCAGTTAGACAAAACCCTGGCTGGGGTGATTTAGTGGGAGTGGTCCTGCTTTTAGCAGGGAGTTGGACTAGATGACCTCGTGAGGTCCCTTCCATCCCTATTATTCTATGATTCTACTTGATCTTAACTGAAATTTAATAGAGATTTAATTAATTCAATTTTAATTTAACTTTGAGTGAATAAACTGATGGTGCTTCAGGGCTCTAAACATTATATTTGTGGCCCTCGAGGCAAAAAGGTTGGGAACTGCTGGGCTAGTGAAAGCTGCACCGGTTAACGGGATAAAAATTGGAGGAATTGGCATGTGCCCAGTGTTTTCCGAAGCTCCCTCTGTCTAGCCGTATGTCTTCACTGCCACAGCAGCAGGCACTGATGCCGCGGCATCGATTGACCAAGATTGTGTAGACCTGCTCAGCTGATTGAAGGACACTCTCTGTTCAACTGTATTAAGGGAGGGAAGGCTGCATTGGTGGGAGGACATCTCTTGTCAATTCAGCACTGTGAAGACATCATGTTGCGTGAACATAAGTAAGTTGATGTGAGACATGCAAGTTACGCTATGTAGCTTGCATATCGACCATCAACTATGGCTGCCAGTGTAGACCAGCCCAACATTAGTATAGTACTGCACCACCCCTTACTCTGCTTAAGCATCGGAGCCTGAAAATGTCTGTCTCAACATTCTTCCAAAATTAAAAGTCACAACCTTTTATTTCCAAGCTCTGCTTTCTGTTCTGTATTTATTTCTATGTTCATATTTATCATGTGGATGTATACATTTTTTTCTAAAAAGCCCACCAGAATATTAATGCATTTACTAAACCCAACACATGGACATCAAAGATGTACAGCCCCAGAACAACACTGAGGATTATCGATTCAAACATAAGCTTGGTGCTAACATATGACTGTGAAAGCTGGAGATCCACTAAAATGTTAGACAGAAAACTGGACTCCACTGAAAATATGTCAATGAAAGATTTTGGGCATTGATTAGAAAGACTTCACCCACAAAGAGATCTGAGAAATTGTCAGCGAGCAGCTTTCTTTCACCAAAATGGGGAGGCAATGTTGAACATATATGGAGAACATACTCTGGATGCTGATGTAGACTCCCCAGGAAGCTGTCAAGTGGAAACCAGTTGGTATGAGGAAACAAGGGGACCCAAGAAAAATGTTAAGACCCACCTTTAGAATCAAGGGCATAATAGTCAAACTCAATACCCTAAAGCAAATGGAAGCAATGGCAAATGACTCCCCATGTGCAGCAACAGTAATGTTAAAAACCCGAGCTACAAAACTGTTGAGGAATCAAGCATAGAGGAATCAAGAATTTTGGCGTTAAGGCTTCAAGTTCAATCTTAACTCTGCACTGTCAGCTTATGTCTTTAAAATATGGTCTTTTAGTCAAAAGGTATTATGACTTTGGGCACTGCTTATTTTAAAAGCACCCATATGCCTGACTGATTGTAGCTACTTTGTAGTGTACTTACTACTGGTCCCATGGTTTAGATTCTTTTAACTGCAGTGTAAATCACAGGGACTGAGGGCTTTCTTCACCCTTTGGGATTTACTCAGCATAGACTGAACTTATATCTTGGAAGTAAGGTGATTAATTTGCTCCCAGTAATTTACTACCCCTATTGATGATATTCCTGTAAACTGTTTTGAGTTGTCTTTGCGGCTTTTCTTCCTGGAATAAAAAGTGCACTCTGAACACAAGTTGCCTTATTTTGAGGTAAAATCTTAGACGAGGCAGTTTGTAGCTTTTACATGAGTTAACTGGTTGAGTTAAAGACTAGCTCCTGCCCCATAACTAACTTGACCTGTTAAGATGAGAACTACAAGCCGCCTCGTCTTCGCGAGGCTTTTACCACGAGTTAAAAAATATTTCTCTCTTTTCCCTCCCAGGGAAGCCAAGGCTTAAAAGTTTGGAGGGCTGGCTAGTCTATCTGAAATTGTGTTTTATCTGAGCCACTTTTGCTTGGAAATCCTGCGAATCCGGCTTCATTGCATTATATAAAGTGTTTTCTGGTTTCAACCTGCTAACCAGACTCTGAGAAGACTCTGCTTGATGGTGTGTTGTGCAAAGGATTGTATAAAAAAAATCCAGCACTCCATAATAACTAGATTTGTCAGAATTAGATTTTTATCTTTTCCTAATTTTGACTGATAATATTAATGAAACAGACTTGTACTGATTTAAATTTCATAATTATGCGTGTGTGTTGAGGGAGGGGGATGATGTTGCAGGGTCGAATGAGGAAAGACAGAACCAAGTGGAGTGGTAAGGAGTAGTTTATTCAGTTCAGATCTTTTCCACTCATTCCCCTTTACCTTGTGACCAACGAAATGAGTCCCGAATATTACATGCTTATAGCATATGTACACTTTGTTCTTTTCCTGAATCTCTGCCTAGCTCATCGTGTCCCTTTCAGATTAAGTGAATGTCTTCCTGGCTTGTTGTGACCTAGCCCTCACCCAACCCCCTATTCCCCGAATAGCTGGAGAGTACAACTTGTGTTGGCTCCTTGAGCACTTTATCGACCTTTTGGGGAGGGTCTTCAACATCTGGCTTTACCACATTCTCTAGTTTTGGACCCTTTCCTTACTTGTATGTATTTACCTTGTATGTATTTACCTAGTACCGTAGCCATGTATTTACCTAGTGCCCCAACACAGCGTTCTCCTTATACAGTGGTAGCTGTTCGAGGGTTAAGAAGTGAGGTGTGGCAAGCAGAATAGGGAACTAGTAGGGAGATGTGTACTTAATTGCTTAACTAGCGTCATGTGGCTGGCATATGAGAGGTACTTGCCTCCTTTTGCTAAGCTGGAGGTTTCTTGTGGAGAGCTGTTAAGGCTTCTTTTTCCTGGATACTGCCCCCAGCTCTCTGTAGGTCTGACCCATTGCTGAGACCCTCTCTCTTCACACACCCACAGGTCATACAACTTAATGGCAGACCAGTGAGATTCAAAAAAAGTCATAACTGCTAAAAACATCAAAGTGTTAAAAATAGGTCAAAGAAAGTTTTCAAGCAGCATGTTTCTTTCTTTGCCTATTTGTAAACTGAGATTGCTGAAGTTACGATTCTGTCATGGGTATTTTTAGTAAAAGTCAGGGACAGGTGGTGGGGAATAAATGAAAATTCATAGAAACCCATGGCCTGGCCCTGTCTTCTACTAAAAATACTTTGGGAGGAGAGGGGAAACAGAGCTGCTGGGGCTTACAGCTGCTCAATCACTGCTCCTGCAGCAAGGACTGAGTGCTGCTGCTCCAGTCCAGCTGTTAGGCTCTGGGTCAGTCAGCCAGTCGGCTCCTGGGCGATGGCCCTGGATGACAGCTGTTCCAGCCCTGCCCCAGAAGTGTCAGGAGACCTAGAAAGTCATGGAATCTGTGACCTCATTGTGTCCTTACTTATTAGTGATGGAAATATTTTTGTCAGTTTGTGTGTACAGAAAAATCAACGTTTACTAATAAAAATCTACTCCTTCCAAGCCTAATTAACATGAGCCAGATTCTGAAGTATTCTTCCAGACAAACTCCCACTGAAAGGAGTAAGTACTGTTAGATTTTAAGGACCTTATTTTCTTCTCCCCCTCTGTTAATGTGTCTTGGTACATCACAATCAACCAGACTTAGGAGAAGAAAGGGAGCGAGCAGTGCATCTATATCATGCTACCTTCTTCCAGCTGATCCTATAGAAGTGCATTTGTATGGACTTCAGAATATTGAAGTGGGAGGGTGGAGTGGCTGTTCTTCATGACTTGTTCCCCTTCACACAGTCATCAAATATGTAAAAGGTTTTTATAAAGTGGGTAGTTATCAATTGTTCTCCATGGCCACCAGGAGTAGGACAAGTTGTAGTTGGCTTAACCTGCAGCAAGGGAGATCTAGGTTGGATATTAGGATAAACTTTCTAACCACAGGGATAATTAAGCACTGTAACAAGTTACATAGGGAGACTGTGGAATCCCCATCACTGGAGATTTAAAGAACAAGTTAGACTAATACATGTCAGGAATGGTTTAGGTATTCCTGCTCCAGGCTCAGTGAAGGGGGATGGACTCGATGACCTCTTGAATTCCATTCCAACCCTACATTTTATGACCATCCAAGTATCCAAGTGAGTGGGAATGCTACTGTAATATGTTTTATCTCCCTTATAAAGCCTTTCAGTGGCTGCTGCTATAAACCCACAGATGAAACTGGCAAAAGTGTCACCAATTTGTGATATCTGTATTTTTCTTAAAGCCCCATTTGTTATCAAGACAGGACGAATCTCAACTTTCATTTTTTTTTTTTAAAGACAAACAACGTTCTAGGGCTCTTGAGGTGGAGAAAAGATGAAAACTTGAGATATATGCACTCTAAAGATTCAGAAACCTAGGGGGCCTGTCTCATGGTTTCTTACCACTTCATATTAATAATACTGGTTTCCTTCTATTATATGTAGGTTCTATTACCACTCTTGTTACCGTAGTATGAGCGACTTCCATGCATTAAGTGACATCTGTCAGATGAGGTTTAAGAACATTCATGTCGCACCAAGGTATGAACTTGGATGGCTGGACTAACAGACCAGAGGGATGACCATTACTTTCTACTACACATCCTAAGAGTTGTACTTTTCAGCACTATATTAACACAAATCCTGCTGGGTCTCTTGTATTCAATAAGTGTGCTGGGCCAATGGTTTAACCGGTGCCCCGATAATCAGATGTGTGAAAACTGAGCGTAAGGAATTGAGATTTGTTTTAATTGATAGCATCTCAGTTATCTTTTTTAAAAAATCTAAATGCTATTGATTCAGGTGGATTTAATTTATCACTGGTACAATGTACCTTTTTTTCCCCCCAAATGAACCCCGGCTGCTTCCAGAGAAGCCTGACATGGCAAGTGACAGAAAATCATTTAGCTGAGGAAAGAATGTTTAATATTAGCCTTGGGGGCCAGGTATTTCTTTAATACATGTTTGTAAAGCTGGAGGTGATTGATAAAGGGACTATGATGCAATATAAGGACACAAATGAATCTGTGCTGAATAAAGAGCTGGAGAATAGAGTTCACAAGGTGATGCTGTCTCAGGTTTCCCCTGAAGGTTTGCACCCCAGACAAGGAGAAAATACGAAAGTCACTTGACTCTGAATGGTCTGTAATCAAACCACAGTTTTTAAAAAAGTTGCTTTATTATAATGGCTTTCTCCCTCTTGCTGGACCTGCTGTAGCAGTATCAAAGATCTGGAAAATCAATGCATGGCAATGTCTGTGAAAGGTCAAAAGTGAAAAAGAGTTCAGCCTAATAATATTTTAAAGTACCATGGAAAGGATATTTCAATAAAGTATTAAAAAATCAATTGAATTTTCAAGAAACTTCATGTTGATATCAATGCGGAGGCTGAGATTAATGAGAGCAATGAAAAGGTGTTGATGGGCCTCTGTGTTCAGATTTGTATAGGAGTTGTCATCCGATTAAGCAGGTTTTGCTGCCCTGTAATGAATGGAGAAGAACTTTGTCTTCGAAAAATGGGGTATCTGGCTTTCCCTCTGGCAGAACTTTTTCTCTAATTTACTGTGCTATGTACCCAAGAACTTAAAATGCTGTAGTCTGCCTAAGAAGACTTCCTGCTGCCTTACCTTGTCTTCAGTTTGATTGACATATATCAGCAGCAAAATAGAAAACGGCACACTTTGCAATTCGTTGCTTACGTTTGGCTTCATAAAATTCTCTTAATGGTCAAGAGTAATTCAGTTAGTTACTTCTTAAATATGAGTTCTGATTAGGAGATCAGAAATCACTTCACTTAACATACAAATTAAAAACCTTAAGGGCCATCACACATATAGCACTTGTCAGTTGTTGGCTAGGTGTGTATGTTTTTTCTTCAGACTGCCCCGGGCCCCTGGCTCTGCGCAAATAGCTGAGATAACAGACCTCAGTGGAACTGCACAATGAGATCTCAGGTCCATTTCAGTAGTGAAGGCACCCAGTCAGGTTTATTATCGACGCAAACTGATGCTAACATACGCATGGCTGCAACAATGGACCTCATATTAGGCCTCTTCTATCAGGCCTCATGTCTCAGGCTCTCTTTCTATTACAGTGTTTGTGAACTGTATATTAAGACAGTGTTCTTCATAAACCAATCTAATTCCTTCTTTTTAGATTTTTTTTCTGTACTTATTTGCAATCAGTAGATGAGACACAACAGTAGCAGTGTTTAGTTTGGAGCTTATTGGTCTAATTTTTATTGCTATCTTCCTGAATCTTTTTGGATCCCTTTTTTCCCCTGAAACTTCTATCCCCTCTGTTTCCTATCAGGCTTAATTTTTAGTCTTCTAACCAGCCTCGTCCTCACGGATCTAATGTTATTTTCTTGTTCCAATAGGGCTGGCTCCTACAAATGGAATTCCTGGTAACTTCAGAGAGAGTTCCACGTGTGAAGAGCTTATAGACCTCTGATTTGTCTCCCCCAGAGAATCTATGCAAGGGTACCCATGGACTCAGGATACCTGTGACTATATGAGCATAGATTATTACAAAGCTCCTTTATTTTAATACTTTTAAAACACAAAGTTCATTCTGTCTTTATAGTATGGGAACTCCAAAAGTGAAAATAGACCTGAAATATTTGCCAGACTTCAAAACGTCTAAAAATCAGACTATAAAATGTCAAGAAATGATTGACTAGAAAACCTCTGGCTTCAGGGGATATGTCAGTCATTATCTTCATGGGATATGGAGGATTTCTTTCTATTGGCAAGTATTTATTTAAGCAATTACATGAATTAGGAAACTTTCAATAACTATCCAGTAACCATGCTAGGAAATGAAGTACAAAATAGTTTCTCCGTTACCAGTTATTAGCTCAATAGGAGTTTGTCTGAAAAAGGATAGCATAAAAACTGAAGGCCTGAATCTGCTGCCGTGGGTCAGATTGTCTTGTATCTAACTCCTTGAGAAACTCTCTGTCTTCACTACTCTCTTGGTGATCTCAGTGTGAACTGGACCCCAAACCACTCCAGGCTTTAGAGATCATTTCTAGCAACTAGAATAACAGCCAGAAGCTAAGAAGTAGTGAGGGTGGAGATGTGAGCAGATATATTATGTAACCATGGCAGGCTGAACTACTTGGGAGGCAGGCAGTAGTGTTCTGCATTACCATTAGGTTTCACATTGAGTTCAGTGAGGTATAGAATCATAGAATCATAGGGTTGGAAGGGACCTCACGAGGTCATGTAGTCCAACCCCCTGCTAAAAAGCAGGACCACTCCCCCTAAATCATCCCAGCCAGGCTTTTGTCTAACCGAGCCTTAAAGATCTCGAAAGATGGAGAATCTACCACCTCCCTAGATAGCCCATTCCAATGCTTCACCACCCTCCTAGTGAGAAAGTTTTTCCTAATGTCCAACCTTGACCTCCCCAGCTGTAATTTGAAATCATTGCTCCTTGTTCTGTCCTCTGTTACCATCGAGAACAGCCTAGCTCCCTCCTCTTTGGAGCAACCCTTCAAGTAGTTGAAGGTTGCTATCAAATCTCCCCTCAGTCTTCTCTTCTGTAGACTATATAAGCCTAGTTCCTTCAGTCTCTCCTCATAAGTCATGTGTCCCAGTCCCCATATCATTTTTGTTGGCCTCCACTGGACTCTTTCTAATTTGTCCACATCCTTTCTGTAATGGGGAGCCCAAAACTGGACACAGTACTCCAGATGCGGCCTGACCAGTGTCGAATAGAGGGGAATTATCACATCCCTTGATCTGCTGGCAATACTCCTACTGATGCAGCCTAATATACCATTGGCCTTTTTGGCAACAAGGGCACACTGCTGGCTCATATTCATCTTCCCATCTTCCCATCCACCATAACCCCCAGGTCCTTTTCTACAGCGCTGCTACTTAGCCGATCGGTCCCCAGCCTGTAGCAGTGCATGGGATTTTTCCGTCCTAAGTGCAGGACTTTGCACTTGTCTTTGTTGAACCTCATGAGGTTTCTTTTGACCCAGTGTTCCAATTTGTCCAAGTCTCCCTGGATCCTATCCCTGCCCTCCAGAGTATGTACCATTCCCCCCAACTTGGTGTCATCCGCAAATTTACTAAGCACGCAGTCTATTCCATCATCAAGATCATTAATGAAGATGTTGAATAGAACTGGCCCCAGGACCGACCCCTTGGGCACTCCACTCGTTACCAGTTGCCAACCAGACATCGAGCCATTGATTCCTACCCGCTGAGCCCATTGATCTAACCAGTTTTCGATCCACCTTACGGTCCACTCGTCCAACCCATACTTCCTTAACTTGCTGACGAGAATGCTGTGGGAAACCGTATCAAAAGCCTTGCTAAAGTTGAGGTATACCACGTCAACGGCTCTTCCCACATCCACAAATCCAGTCATCTCATCATAGAAGGAAATCAGGTTTGTCAGGCACGATTTGCGCTTGGTGAATCCATGTTGACTGTTCCTGATCACTCTATTTTCCTTCAAGTGTTTCAGGATGGATTCCTTGAGGACCTGCTCCATGATTTTCCCAGGGATTGAGGTGAGGCTGACTGGTCTGTAGTTCCCCGGATCCTCCTTTTTCCCTTTCTTAAAGATAGGTACTATATTTGCCTTTTTCCAATCCTCCGGGACCACCCCCGTTCGCCACGAGTTCTCAAAGATAATGGCCAGCGGCTCTGCAATCACTTCCCCCAACTCCCTCAGCACCCTCGTATGCAGTTCATCCGGCCCCATGGACTTGTGCACATCCAATTTCATTAAGTGTTCCCTAATCTGACTTTCCATCACCGAGGGCCGCTCTTCTCTCCATTCCGCGTTACCCCGTGTAGTAGCCTGGGAGCTGGCCCTCCCTGTGAAGACTGAAGTAAAAAAAGCATTGAGTACTTCAGCCTTTTCCGCATCATCCTCCACGAGGATGCCTGCCCCATTCAGGGCATGCTGAAGTACAGCACATTGGCACCAGTTAAACTTTGAAATGGCAGGTTAGCAGTTTATTTAATGGCAAATTAAGCAGGTGTAGCCAGCTGTAGATGGAGAGAGGCAATAGGGGCCACAACTGATATATAGGACTGCAAGGGAATTCAGTCCAACAGAACTCCTGTGGTACCAGGCACCCATTTACCTCTTTCCACAAAGGTACATGATAGTACAACAACTTGGGGTTCTCCACTCTGCCTAAAACAAAACATTCACACTTTTGGTTAGGGCTGTTCAGAAAATATCAACAATTTCAAAAAGTTGCTAATAAATGGCTGGGAATTTCATTACATTTTCTGCAGAAAATGTTTCTATTCCTTGACCAGCTTTACTTTTAATAATGGTGTCTGATTCTGGCTACCATTATTACATTGAGTTGTATAATGTGTATACTGAGGACAGACAGCATGTCTGCTTACGCTTGTGGTGTCTGACTTCCTTTAGGTCCTCTTTCTCTGAATACAGTCCAGCTGAGGAATCCCAACAAAACAACTGAAAGTCCTTTCTGATATTGCAGCATAAACGACAAGCTCCATAAAGATTAATGGTCGGCTAGACACAAAAGACATAGACACATTTGCCTTGAACTTCTTGTATAACCAGTTAAGATATTAACTTTGATAATAGCACCATCTATTGAGGATTCACAATAACATTTAGTGTTCTTCAAAGTAACTTGCAAATTCACTTTTGCATGGATTTCAAACATAAATAAGATTTTAAGGTGATAACTGTTATACTATATCTAGGAAGAACTTGTATTTTATTAACGATAATTACATAACTATTGATTTGTTACTAATAATTCAGCGTTTAAAGCATATAGAGTTGAGCAAATTGATTTTTTTTCCAGTTTGGGGGCTGAACCAAAAAATCTGAATACATTTTTGGTTCAATTCACACTAAAACTATAGTTTTTCTTGCCTGTTAGGCAATATGTATATATGATATTTGTATGAAGCACCAGATTAATATGTATTACATGCCAAACATTAATATTGTGCACATTAAATAATTTATGAATGTTGGATAGTTATGTTACATTGTACAGCTATTAATTGTATTATGCTTTTCCTGGAATGCTGTTCACTCGTGCTAAGGCATACAGCTTTGCACAATACAGCTCTAATTTTGATACAGGCAAATACAAGACCCATTAGAAACAGAATATATGTACGGTATGTCTTGCTACAGTTAGAAGGTGCATCTATGGCTCACTGGTACTAGGAATGTGGTATCCAAAAGAAAGATAAGGGAGGTACAGGATGGCACACTGGTACAGATTTCTGGATTTAATCTTAGGTGATGTGTATGTAACCTTCAGGTGGGCTAAAATTAATTAAAGTGCCCTTCTCCAGTGCCCCACAGAAATACACCCCAACCCCTGTGGAGAAAAGCAGCTGGAGACCCAGGATCCAGTCTGTACAGGACTCACAGCGAAGCTTGCTCAGAGCTTCACTCACACATTAAAATACTACTACATTAAACATAACAATGAACTTTATTAACTACTAACTAAATGAACCTTAACCTAAGAAAACAAACTACAATTAACCAAGAACAATCCCTTGCATGAA